>KZ109997.1:0-69338 GCA_002116395.1 Ramularia endophylla | reverse complement strand
CGTAGGTAGAGCCCTCTTACTACTTTTAACGTCTTCGGTAAGGTTAGGACGCTCCTTTATAGGAGATTTTATAGGTAGTTTACCCTTTAATTTAGGCTTTAAAGAAGATAGCTTAGGCTTAGCTTAAGTTTAGGTATCGGTTATGTTAGACTAAGGGGGCTCGGTAGTACTTCTAGTTACTATCTTAGATATAGTTATATTACCGTTTAAATTAATGTCGTTAAAAGTTCGTCTCCGTAGTCTGTTTAGATTTAGCGTAGCGAGGCTTAAGAATAATTAAGGGTTTAAAGAATAGGGCCTACTATTATCGCGTTATCGAAGTAATACTTCTTCTTACTTCTTTTTAGCTCGGTAAACTCTCGAGGCTTCTACGGCTTTAAACTTACGGTCTCGCTCTTTAGATATAGTTTCATTAACTAGCTTCTTTAGTATAATAAGGATTAGAATTTAATAGTAGGCGTAGTAGTCTTTAATATGTCGAATAAGAATAGTAAATAGCGTAAAGATTAGATAAAAGAATTTCGGAGATAATACGGATACCGCTAAGCCTTAACTCGTAATTAGTTTAGTATAGCTTTATAAATAAGACGCTTTAGAAGTTATTAAATAGGTATTAAACTAAGTTATTAAATAGCGAAATCGCTCGTATTAGAATTTAAATAAGGTAATAAGGAACCCGTCGATAGTATAAAAGCTCTAACATTAAAGTAAAGTAATCGTAAGATAGTAAAATTTTATTAAAAGAGAATTAGTAACTCTAGCTAAAGTAGCTTATAGAAATAGCTCGAAGCGGGCCTATTAGATTAACGATAGCGTCTATAAAGATAGATAGGATATAATTAATAGAAAAGAGGCTTATAACGAAATCAGGCGTAAAGGACCTAAAAGCGCGGTCCGGGCTTATAACCTGTTGAAATGTTATAAGCCATTAGATTGACTAGTACTACCTATAGGTCACTGCCCTTTAACTAATGCATAGGTACCGATATCGGTTATACCTCTGACGCATGACCATGTTTACAACAAGCGGCCCAGGCCCTGCATCTCGGCACTCGGTAATTTTAAGTTTTGAACTTCACTTCATCGTCTTCCTCGATCACAAATTCCTACATGCACAGCTTTTCAAAGCTTTTTGGATCAAAACCGGCTAGCAACATGTCGATATCCGCTAGCGATGACACCAAGTGTCTCGATTCTACATCAGCCTCAGGGGCTCGCGATTTCCGATTCTTATGATCAAGCAGGATGACTGAAAGGTCCTTGATGCGCCAGCAAAGCCACATCTCGGAGTCAATGAGCTAGTGTCGAGCAAGGACGCCATCCAAAGTCCAGACAGGCAGATATTCCATCTGCCAAGTCGCACTCAGCCCTATTCTCCAGCGGCGCAACAACACACTTGTAATTGCCAGTTGGTCAGCACACACTTTCGCCAAGGCGCCATCCTGTCCCAGAGCCACTGTGCGGCTCCGAAAAAGAGTCGAGCTTCGCACACGCCCACCTCGGCGGTAGGGTTCAAGTAAAGCTCATACTGTACTGGATTGCAGTGGGTCACTTAAACTTGATCGGCCCTTATCGCCGTCGGCGCGATTCTCCCGAATCGTGATCCAGACCCTACCTACGCCCACATGGTGAAGCGGCAGAACGAAGTAGTAACACGCCATGGGAGAGCGCGCCGCCAATCCAGACTCATCTTCCCTTTTGATCATCCCCATCAAGGACCGATGATACACGCCATCTCGATTCGGCCCCGGACGTCCTTCGTCGGTATCGAGGCGACAGTGCTATAGTGTTCGAAGCCTCTAGGCTCCAGACAGTCGCTTGTTTGGGAAATGGATGTGTTTACGCCGAAAGTCCAAAGGTCCAGACGATCGCACCGAGCTGGAGTGTAAGGTATATGTATAATGTCAACGTCTCTCCTAATTTCCGCTCCATTCAGCACATCTTTCAGTACCATCAACACACTCTTCACAAATATATCCTAGTGCTTTTTGCAAGATGGCCGGTGTACTCTATACTGGACTGCTCGCTCTGGCAGCTGTTACTAACGCGCTACCCCAAGCTGTATGTGTTGTTGTGGTCCCTGCACTATTCTCAAGCATTCCTACTGACCTTTGTTCGCAGCCAGCATCTGGATCCACTTGTACCCAGCTCGGAAACAACACCCAAGTCGATGGCTACACGATCACCTGTAATACTGATCGCGCTGGCGGAGACCTATCCAATGCACAGTCCTCGTCGTTCTCAGGGTGTTTCTCACTTTGCGACGGGCTGACGGGCTGTGTGGGATTCAGCTATGTCCCGAACTCAGGCTACTGCTACTTCAAGTCGTCCTTGACCAGTCCCTCGAGCAACGCAAATGTCGACGTTGCCGTCAAGCCAAGCAATTCTTCGTGTGCCGACATTGGCAGCGGTAACGTCTTTGATGGATACACCGTTACTTGCATGACAGATGCAGCAGGAGGCGATCTTTCAAACACTCAGGCTTCAACATTCGCTGCTTGCGCTCCGCTCTGCGATAGTCTTAATGGCTGCATTGGATATGCCTACGCAAACGGGTAAGACCCTGAAAAGCATAGTCTTTTCTTGGACATCGCTGACGTTTATTTGCAGATTCTGCTACTTCAAGAGCTCGCAGACCGCGTTCACTTCCAACTCCAACGTTGATATAGCTTTCAAGCCCGCAGCAAGCTCTACAAGCTCATCAGCTACCTCCTCAGCAACGAGCTTTTCTACCTCCTCGGTGCCGACCACAGCCGTATCATCTACCTCATCATTGACGAACTCTGTTACTTCCTCGGCGCAGACCTCTACTATCCCAACCACCACGGCCTCATCGACGACTGCATCCTCATCGACGACTGCATCCTCAACGTCTTCCTCCTCCGTGTCAAGCCCCAGCTCCTCTGCTCCATCTACGTCCAAGACTGCAACATCGACGTCTTCTACCTCTTCCACCTCGTCCAGCTCCAGTTCCACACTCCCCACTACTGTGATCTCCAGCACAACATCCGCCTCAAGCAGCACTTCCTCCTCTGCGACTTCGACCACGGCTCCAGCTACTACCGGCTCGGTTGTGAACCCAGTCGCCCCAGCAAGCAGCGATAACAGCCAATGCAGCCTTCTACGTTCGGCTGCTCAGTTCAAGCTTACTGCGACCGTCCAGCGTGGTAATCAGGCTCTTAACGGCCTCTATCTGCAGACACCATCGTTCACCTCTGCCGTATTCTCGCCACTTCTTGTTTCCGGTGCCGCGAACGGCGGACGATATGTGCAGACGAACGCCATCAACCCGTACGCAACCATCTTTCCCCCGACGGTACATGACTTTATGCTGACTTCCATCCTCATTCTCAGGCTCAACCTGCAGCCCAGCATTGCGTCTGTGACTTCCTCCGGAACCTGCACCGCCGCTGGACTCGCCCTCTATAACTCCAACACCGAGCAGAACTTTGTATCACTGGTTCCAAATATCGCTACCGCGTCGACGGCGAATATTGCTACTGCCGTCAGCTATGTGTTTCCCTTCCAGACCTACACATTTGGATCTTTCTACGCATGTGCCGCTTCCGGTGGCGCTACCCTTCGGTGGATTCAAAACAACGGTACGTAAAACGGAATGCGGAGGGCACAGAACATGCTTTCCCTATCTATCTTGAACGTCTTTGATAAACCGATGCTAACCTATATATTCCATTAGCTGCCAACGCTTTCGGAGCTTCGTATTCAACACTTGATCTGACCAACTGCGCTCTTGTCAGTCTGGTGAAGGTCGCGACTTGAGAAAAGCCGAGTGATTGCGAAAAAGAATGTTTAATAGCATATCCGGAGTTTGGAGTGCATTTACTTGGCTGTAGTCTTGGTTTTGGTAACTCAGCTACACGTATGTGTACATTGTTTCGCGAGAATATGTCATCAATCACGGCCAACGAATTCAATTGTTCATTTGAATGTTCAAGCGAACCAGCGTGATCGAATATGATATTTCGACAGAGTATGATCCCTCTGACCCAGGAGACTCGACCATGTCACCATTTTCAAGCATCGCTTGGGCTTGCACATGTGCGAAATGTTTTTTAAACCGCCGTTGGGCTTCAATGAGAGTAGACGACGGCCATTATTAATTTCTATGTAACAAGTGTGTATCAACCACAAGTATGATCACATGTCTCCCTTCCTTGCCCATCCTACCAAGCACTTCCATCCGGCGTTGCCTCTGCCTCCTTCTTTAAGAGCCTTGGAAACATCATCCAGAACTCGCTTCTCGTTCCGACCCATCTCACTGTTAAGCTTGAGCATCCACTGCTCCCACATACGAGCGCCAACCAGTCCAGTCATTGCCCGAACGTCTTGAGTACTCCCAGTCAAAGGGGCCTTGAACTCGGAGACAGATCCGTCGGCAGCAATGCAGCGCTCAACGGTAGTGGGTTTATTCGAGGCCTTGCCAACATCAGACCAGCGTGGGACGACGTCTGCTACAGGCAGCACCATCCACGCACGCTTGATCTCGCAGAAACCGGCCCGCTTCAGTCGAGGAAGGAAACTCTTCCCAGAGCAAGGTTCGTAACCACGGGTCTTCAGGTTGAAAGCAAATTCGACACCAAGAGCCTGGTTGGCGTCCTCTGCGTGCACCATTTCGGCGTCGAGTAGGTCGAATTCAAGGTAGCCAGCTGGCTTCAACACGCGAAGGCACTCACGCAGAGTGAGGTCCCATTCATCTGCTGCACAGCCCTTTGGCCAGACTGTCTTCAGATGAGCGTACAGGTTGCGGGCGGAAACCACATCAAAGTAATTGCTCTCGAATGGGAGCTCCCAGAGCTTTGGCGAGGCGACGACAAAGTGATTCGCCGGTCCGTCTAGCGAGGATTCGGCTACATGAGCCTCGGCGTCCGAGGAGACAGTGGTGTAGATGGAAGCGTCTGGGTGCTCGTAAGCCACGTTCCAGGCCCAGCTGCAGTGTGCTTGGCCAGCAACATCCAGTATCCTGACGTCTTTGCGACCCTTGAAGCTCTGGACGATCGGACTTGTCAAGAGTTTACCACCGTTGACTTCCTTTTGGGCAGCAAGGTGCCAAGCTGATGATTGCATTTGCTCAAGGGCTTGCCTTTCCTTTCCAGCTTGCGCGATGATAGCAACACTCTCGTTGTCCTCGGCGACTGGCAAGAAGAATGAAATTGGACGCTGTGGGCCTGGTCGCTCAGAACTGGTGATTTCGTACTTGCCCTGCAGTTGCTCGGCGTGTTGCTTCTGGAGGCTGACGCGCCGTACTTGCTCCGCTTCGGCCCTAGCCTGGCGGTGCTGGAACACGTCGCGAGCACGCTGGGAGCGCTTGGTGTGGCGCCATCCCTCCCAGAAAGTTCCATCGTGAATTGGCGAGATGCGCTTGTTCTGTACTGGCTCCGGCATAGAGATTGGAGATTCGGTCTGGTATTCGGCGAAGCGTACAGACTTCTTGCCTGGCGAAGTGTCCGTTGAAGGAGGTAGCGGCTGATCTGGGGTTCTTGGTACAGCGTCCTGAACATCTTGGAAGCTGACAGTAACCTCGTCTTCCTCGCAAATGGCCTCCATATATGAGGTCTGGGCGGAGAGCCACATCTGAGTTCGGTCAATGTTCGCCGCAGCCGTCTTCTCGAGGACCTCGCTGTAAGTCTCGTCGATTTCTGCGACCTCGCTGACAATCTCTGTTGGTGAGAACGCCACCTTGCGAGCAGTTACGGGGTCCTGCTGGGTGCTCGTAGGTGAAGCGAGCGACACAATGTGCTCGACAGGGTCCTCCGGGCGTGTTTGCCATGGCAAGTTGTAGAACGAGGTGGCAGTGCTGGTTGGAAGAGCTGAGGAGTGCGCTGGTCGGAATGGCACACCATAGAACTCGGTCGCCGTGCTCGTTGTTGGCGCCGCGTCCGTACCAGCCCAGGTCTTCCGTGCCATGGTAGAGTCTAGCGAGGCAAAGAAGCCTCCTGGAGATGGCACGGACAGTGCCGAAAGCTCATCGTCTGCCTCGTGGGGAGATCTTGGGGGGAGGCTCTGAGTGTCAATCCTGAATCGACCAGTGACGGGCGGCGAATCAACAATCTCTCTCATTTCTTCAACCGCCTCGGCTGGGATCTCGATGACGGTTTCCTGCTGTAGGTTTTGCTCGTCATCGTTGAGGTGCTCAAGTAGGTTGATGGCAGATGGGTCAAGCTGGAGAGGCGGCTCCCATGGGTTCTCTCCACCAGCAACCTGGTGGAGATCGGGCGTAGATGGACAGCTTGACATTGCGAGATCTTCTGAAGTAACGCTGCCATCCAATGAGGGTGCCGATGACGTGGTGCTTGAAATCCGCATGCCACGCTGCTGCAGCTGGGACATCATGGACGTCGGAATGTTGACCTGAAGCGGAGGTGAGAGAGGGTGAGCAGCCTTGAGCTTCTCAATAGTGGGCCACTGGCCAGGTGAAGGGATGATGATGGACGGATAGCGAGACTTGGCATCTTTGCTGCCGATTCGCTTCTTCACTGAAGTCGAAAGCTTGATCGGTACTTCCTCAGACTCGCTCTCAGAGACATCGTACAGCTCATCGAAGCTGTTGTTGGAACTGCGCTTGCTCCAGAGTGAGCTCTGATCGGATTCTGAACCAGAGCTGCTCGGGTTTGGGCTCCCTTCATCAATGTCGTGGGATTGGTAGGAAGTGTTGGCTCGCGGGGTCGGGAAATCGTCGCTGAACGGCGAGGTGACCAATTGTTGGGGTTGGAGCTTCTGAGGAGGTTGTGCTCTTCGGAGGGAGACTTGCGGTGCGTCCTCAATTACAGTATTACGGAAGCCTCCACTGCTACGAGCCGGCGCAGCCGGCTTGAAGGCTACGGGGCGAAGGACGGACATGATTTGCGTTTTTGAGTTTTCGTTTGGACCTTGAAATATGTAGGCCGACCTGCGGTGAGAAGAGACGAACTTCGATCAACGAAGGATTTGCTGGCGCCAATGTGGAAAAGGAAGTAAAAGAAAGAGTGAAACTGACGCACACCAAGGAACACAGAAACGGTGCAGTAAATCGGAAAGGAAGATCCAGTGTGCCGTTCTGCGGCGCAGGCCCTTATACAGGCCGCAGAGCCTCACCTTGAGTGCCGCCTATTACAGTCACACAGTACCCTCTTCGCTGGGTTTACGCGTAGTAGGGCGCTTACTTAGCAAAGTCCCACTCTCATGCGATCTCAACGTGGTCATTGCTGGCGCTACCGAAGAGCCATCGGAAGTGCTCAAGGCTGCTGGTTGGATTCCAGATGAGTGAGTCCTTTGTGGGTCGTAATTCGGGTTGTACAATTGTAGCGGGCGCCAGCTGAGCGGTTCGGAGAGGAGTGGGTGGACGAGAGGAAACGCTCACGGTCCGGAGGGCGTTTCGAGCGGGCGCTTACAGGTGGCTTGTGGCCAATGGCGAGCATAGTGCAGGCTCTCGGCAGCATCTCGCTGGATGTGACGTGGTACGCAATGTATGCTGTGCAGATTGTCTTCCAGGGCGAGAACGATCCTTTCGCAGTGGAAATGATGCTCAAATATTCCAGGGTGTTCGAGGGAAGGGTGAAGAGTGAAGTTCAAACTCGTTTCTAGGTTGCTTCACCAAGAGCACGGCGGCTCGTGGCGCTCCGAGGCTAAGGTAGTTGCTAGCTCCTTCTTTACGACATCTCACGCTCGACTGCCTTACATGTACTTCTATTTCACAAAGCACGTCTGGTGAGAGAAAGGACCTAGTGTACTGGGTAGTACTTCGGGGCATTGCGTACCACTTTGTGATTATAGTCATATAGGAAATGGCACATATATGCTATATGTTGCGTGAACAGATGTCAATATCACGTCAACCATCGCTCGTAGATTGTGACTGCCGAATGGTTATGCCATATGTCACCATGTACACAACCTTGAAGATCATCGAACGATCCAATGACCCCAGCCTCAATCATTGTACGCAAGAAATATGTATTGATATGAGAGCTGCATGGTGCTGCTGCTACTACCCCAACCCTAACCCTATACATACATCTGGATGGAACGATCAACCCGAAGTCGGCACGAGTTGCCAGACATCGACATGACGTTGGAATGGTCTGAGATTCTCCGAAGGTCTCGACTGTAAACAAACACTTTCCAACCTCGAATAACCACCCAATTATCAGAATACCAACCACCGAAATCATGGCACCCGCAGCGATCATCGCGCCTTCAATTCTCAGCGCAGACTTTGGTGCGCTAGGCAAGGCATGCTCAGACACCATATCACAGGGAGCAGACTGGCTCCATGTAGACATTATGGATGGTCACTTTGTTCCAAACATGACCTTTGGCGCACCTGTAGTAACAATGGTCCGACCACACGTGGACAGGCCGAAGGAAGCCTTTGGGAAGGGAACATTCGACTGTCATATGATGATTGCTGAGGTATGAGGCCGCTGGGGAGAGAGGAGTCAGTTTGACAGACAGAGCATTGGTTGATTGTTTTGGCAGCCGAAGAAATGGGTAAAGGACTTCAAGAAAGCTGGGTGTGATCTATACTGCTTCCACTACGAAGCTGCGATATCCTCGACAGCGGCAGAAAGCCCAGAGGCAGAGTCGGAGCAGAAGACTTCCCCGAAAGAGCTGATCAAGTACATCCACGATCAGGGTTTGAGGGCAGGAATTGCTATCAAGCCCAAGACGCCAGTCGATGTGCTTTACGAGATTCTAGACAACCCAGACAAAGATTACGTGCCAGATGTGGGTTATGCTCCACCCAAGCCGGAGTAGATGTGCTAACGATGCTCTAGATGGCTCTCATCATGACTGTTGAGCCAGGATTTGGAGGCCAAAAATTTATGCCGGAGATGATGCCAAAGGTCGAGGCCTTGCGAAAGCGATATCCGGAGCTGAACATAGAGGTCGATGGTGGATTGAGTGAGAAGACGATCGACACAGCAGCGGATGCGGGAGCAAACGTGATTGTAGCTGGTAGTGCGGTATTTGGCGCAAAGGACCCAGGTCAGGTTATCGAGGCACTTCGACAGGCTGTTGAACAGCGGAGGTGACTCGAGGGAAGCAAATTGTAGATGTTACCTTGTGATCATCAGCTCGTGCATGCTGAATTCTATGAATAGATTATAGATGAATGACGGGAACCATGGAAGCATGAACACATGGACAACGCATTTGTCTTCACCTTCAAATGGTCGAGCTGTTTACACTTGTATGATAGTATTTACCTCTGCACTCAATTGGAGGAGATATCTGAACTACAGGTAGATTGCTTCAGGTTGTCAATGGTGACTGACAAAGAACGCGCTGCTGCATCCCCTCTTAGCGCGATCGTGAAATGTGGGGATAAAGTTCCCCCTACGAACGGAAGGAAGCATGCAACAAGCCACACCATACCAGGAGTGTTCGCTCTCGACACCATCATCCTGGACAAAACCCCTGATCCTGATCCGTAAACTTCTGCAGTGCTTTCTTGCTCCGAACTGTTCAGTCGATGTACGCATCCTTTCCGCATAACAGCGTAACGTCAGCCCACCATGGCTCGGGCGGCCGAGCAACACCTAGAGGAGTCGCAGCCGCTTACCACCGCCGGCGAGCCCAGCGATTCGTTTGACGATGACAGGAGACGGTCGCGATCGTCGGCATCAACCACATCGTTCATCCTCGAGCATGCTTCGGACAATGCGGCGATCCGAGCGAAGGAAGCTCTTTACACAGACAGTCCGGGGCAGCAAGAGCTGGAGCTTGAAGACCAGGTCGCCTGGCAGCGGGCAAGCAAGTCCGCTGACAAAAAGGCCCGCCGGGTGCTCTACATGCTGGTTGCAATCGGGGTCGTGGGCTGGGTGGCAGCTCTCTTTCTCTTCTTGGGCCAGGACCGCCAAGTTCCTCACGCTGCGCGGCCACACGACCCGCATGCCACGAGTACGACGGGAAATGGCAAGAAAGTCACATTTGAGCAGGTCCAGCAAGGCGCATGGTACGCAACTCAACACGCTATCAAGTGGATTGCAGGTCCTGATGGAGAGGACGGATTGCTGCTGGAGCGTGGTGGCGCAGAAGGGCGGGATTATCTTGTGGTGGAAGATGTGCGGTATCGGGGAGAAGACGTGACAACGCAGAAGAAGCACAGTACCACGCTGATGAAGTCTGGCTGGTTCAAGGTTGGCGACTTGAATGTGAATGTGCACGAAGCCTGGCCGAGTCCTGATCACAAGCACGTGCTCGTGCAGAGCGACTACCAGAGCAATTGGAGGCATAGCAATACCGGGAAGTACTGGATTTACAACGTGGAATCGCAGACGGCGCAAGCTCTCGACCCGGAGAACATCGACGGGAGGGTTCAGCTGGCGTCTTGGAGCCCGAAGAGTGACGCCGTAGTCTTCACAAGAGACAACAACATGTTTATTCGCCATCTGAACAGCAAGCGTGCCAACTCAATCACCACAGATGGTGGAGAGAACCTCTTCTACGGCATACCTGATTGGGTATACGAGGAAGAAGTCCTGGCAGAGGGAGGTGCAACATGGTGGAGTGGTGATGGGAAGTTTGTGGCATTCTTCAAAACGGATGAGAGCAAAGTACCGACTTTCCCCGTGCAGTACTTCTTTAGCAGACCAAGTGGCAAGGAGCCAGCCGCTGGAGAAGAGAACTACCCGGAGGTGCGAAACATCAAATACCCCAAAGCGGGCGCTCCCATGTCCGTTGTGGACTTGCAGTTCTATGATGTTGAAAAAGCTGAGATGTTCTCGGTTCCGATCAGTGGCGACTTCGACAACGATGATCGACTGATCACTGAAGTCATTTGGGCTGGTGAGACTGGCAAGGTGCTAATCCGCTCCACCAACCGGGAAAGCGACGTCTTGAAGACGATTCTCATCGATGCAAATGCGCGTAATGGCAAGACTGTTCGCGAACGCGACGTGCAGAAGCTGGACGGTGGCTGGCTTGAGGTCTCTCACACCACCAAGTTCGTTCCAGCTGATCCAAAAGCAGGTCGTCCTGATGACGGCTATATTGACACCATAATCCACGAGAACTATGACCATCTAGCGTATTTCACCCCACTGGACAACGACGAGCCTAAGTTGCTCACATCAGGAGAATGGGAGGTTGTCTCAGCGCCATCCAGCGTCGACCTGGAGAACAACATTGTTTATTTCATAGGCACCAAAGATGGTAGCACACAGCGACATTTATATTCTACGAAGCTGGATAAGGGTGCGGAAAGCATCGAGGCTGTCACGGACAACGGCGAGATTGGCTATTACGACGCCTCGTTCTCCGCCGGCAGCCAGTTCATGTTGCTTTCATACAAGGGACCCGGGATCCCGTGGCAGAAAGTCAAATCTACACCGACCAACACGGCCACGAAGCTTGACATCTCGATTGAGACGAACGAGCGACTCAAAGAACTCGCGCAAAAGACTGAGTTGCCCATCGAGATTTATCAAACTGTCAATGTCGACGGTTTCGACCTGAATGTTGTTGAGAGGCGACCTCCGCACTTCGACCCAAAGAAGCAGTATCCGGTCCTTTTCTTCTTGTATAACGGCCCGGGCTTCCAACTCGTGGACCGAAAGTTCACCATTGACTTTCAGTCGTACGTTGCAAGCTCTCTGGGTTACATAGTAGTGAGCGTCGACGGTCGCGGCACTGGATATCTTGGCCGCAAGCACAGGTGTATCGTCCGAGGCAATATCGGCTATTGGGAAGCACACGATCAGATTGCCGTTGCGAAACAATGGTCGGCGAAGAACTACGTCGACTCGGAGCGAATGGCCATCTGGGGCTGGAGCTATGGAGGTTTCATGACTCTCAAGACACTGGAAACTGATGCTGGAGAGACGTTCAAGTATGGCATGGCTGTGGCTCCTGTAACGGATTGGAGGTTCTACGACTCGATCTACACCGAGCGCTACATGCATACTCCGCAACACAACAAGGAGGGCTACGACAATTCCACCATCACTGACATGGATGGATTGAGCAAGAATGTTCGCTTCCTTGTCATGCATGGTGTGAGCGACGACAACGTACATTTCCAGAACACTCTGCAGCTGCTGGACCGGCTCGACCAAGCGAATGTACGGAATTATGATGTGCATGTCTTCCCGGACAGCGATCACAGTATTTACTTTCACAATGCTAATATTGTGGTGTACGAGAGTGAGTTGTATGTGGAGATTGAGAGATGGAAGTTATGCTAACTTTGCGTGAATAGAACTTCGTGACTGGCTCACTAATGCGTTCAATGGAGAGTGGCTTAGGACAGACGATCCAAAGCCCATGAGGATCGGGCAATCTTAGCCTTGATCGAGAACTGTCGTATTGTTTTTGATATCGTTAATGTCAAGCGTTCAGAGCGTGAATCTGGTCCTCCTGCTTGATATCTTCGATTCTCTGTGCCAAAATTCCGTGTTGCTCTGCTGGTGAGCAGGAAGCTGATAAAAGAAAAAGGTGTCGCGTTGTATAGCGCGAGATAAGCACACGTGAAAGTGAAGAAGTGTGAGATATCCTGATTAGCTTTCTTAGCGTGGATGCTGGCGGCTTAGTCATGATTGGAAAGTGAAGACATCCGAGCAGCACAGCTCTACCTGTCCGTTGCAGACAATGCGACATCACCGCACCCACCATCTGACAGCACTTTGAAGATGCTGTTCTTCTCCTTCTGTAATGTCCTCAACCTCCCCGAACTTCAAGACTGCGCTGACTGAAATCTGGCAGTCAAAACACTCGTACGTACACCGTTTAGACAATTCGCACGATGCGCCGTAGCTGATGAAAGGCTCGAAAGGTCGGCTCCGAAGTCACAGTGGAGCTCAAAAACGATATCAGCATCCGCGGAACCTTGAAATCTGTCGATCAGTACGGATAGTCCCTGCAAATGCCGCAACATTCGTGCCATACATGGCTAACCTGCCCTGTTGCAGGTTCCTCAATATCAAGCTGGACGATATACACGTGCTGGAGGAGTTGAAGTACCCGCATTTGGTGAGTTGACGGAGAAAGAGCCGAATAGAGGTCATGCAAGGCGCGGCGGGAGCAGGGGGGTAGGTCCGGACGAACGCTGGCTGACGACGTCCCATTGCAGAGCTCGGTGAAAAACGTGTTCATTCGAGGCAGTGTCGTGCGCTATGTGCACCTTCCAGCAGCAGCGGTGGACACGCCACTGCTCGAGGATGCCACACGGAGAGGTACGAGCTATTCTTGTGTTTGTGACAGACCACATTGCTGACACTTGGGTTCTCACAGAGGCATCACAATCGGCAGTGAAGGCAAAGTAAGGTCAGAGTACCCCGGAGAGTCAATGAGAGATTCCACGCCATACGAGCAGCCGCAAAGGCTCACTCACAAACGTTGCATCGGACTGCCAGTCCGACGATTCAGCAATAGTTCGCGGAAGCGAGATCCACGAAAGAAGAAGTGGAGGTAGCATGCTTCAAACAGTTCTGGTTTCCTAGATCATATGCCACGGCAGCGGTGACGAATTTAACGAAATTGTCATCACTTCCTGTCAAACAGCTGTACTCAAATTTGAGCAATTATGGCTGACGATGTACTTCCCTACAAACAAAGCCAAACATCAGAGCCAGCATCCTCGGAAAGTCGCACTGGTCACAGGATCAGCCTAGCCGAAATGCACCTTCAAATTCCCGATGATCTGGTCCAGTCCGCAAGGCACTGACAGCTCTGCAAGGTACAGCCACGCATGACACGATGGAACGTGTGCAATGTTCATTTCATATCAACTTGAGAAAATCACTGGGAAGCGGAGCAGACCAAGCCGTGTGCGACGTTACAAACATCGTATTCGCATGCCACAAATGCTCTGAACAAGGGACTCGGTCCGAGCATATTTAAAAGAGCGCGCCGCGAACATTGAACCCTCCAAAACCTTCTCAAGCAGCACCGCGATCATCATGTTTCCTAATGTCGCTCTCGCTGTACTGTTCTGGGCATCTAGTATCGGCGCATCGACTTTGCAGCTTAACAACTACTGCGCCGACTCCGTCTGGATAACACTCACGAATCCAACAGAACCTTATACCGATCCTCTCGAGGTCAAATCCGGAGAGGCATATGGTGCTGGTACATCATCAGGCGAAGGCAGTGCGTAGACATCCACAGATTCCTTCTTTACATTTGTTCACTTACACTGTTACGTTCTGCAGATAGCCTGGGACTGTCCTTCAAGAGTGATTACTATAGCGACGACTCTCCAAAGTTTGTTCTCGGATACTCTGTCACTGGAGGCAGATTGTGGTGGTCGGATGGGAACTTGAAGGGTGATCCATTTGCTGGAAAGCACTTTAATGTAAGACTTCAAGGGAGGCGTTATCATGAGGAAATATCTGACATGTTTCTTGCTAGGTCACGTCGCCAGGTCAGGATGGGAAAGATGACTGTGGAAGCACTACGACATACGACCAGGAGAACCACAATTGTATTGATGGTGACTTTACCTTGACATTCAATCCCTGTTTTGAGTAAAGTCGAGGGAACGAAGTGAGAACAGATCGCTTGCTATAACAATAATATCGTACGGAAGTCGAAAGCACACTTCGACTCACTTTTATGGAAGTCTTTTGGTATTCGTTCATCATCGATGTACATGTACGAAGGAGTTCGTTCTAATTGGAGCGCTAGCGTCACCGAGCACCTCAGGCTACAGAGCTGCATACCTAGCTTCTCTGCTCTCCTAGAAATTGCAAGGCACCCTACTAGGCAATAGGACGCTAATCGTTCAAAAGACATCTCCGCGTTGGGGAGAGAGCAATTCAGCCGGATGAAAGTTGGTCACAGCGCTTACATCTCCTTAGATTCCGGTGAGCGCTCAATAAAAACGAGCTCCTTCGTAAATGTACTTTACGTTCTGGCTCGTAGGGCTCATCCGGTACAATGACTTGCTATGACGGCGATCGAGGAGTGCAGATCACTAGGTAGGAAAGTTGGATTCGTGGGGAAGTTCACTCCATCGCACGCGACCTCTTTCCCACACTGATGCTTCATTACGAAGATCTTAACAAACAGCCAAAATGAACTTAAGCAGTATATTGCTTGCCTTGTTGCCATGTGTCGCGGTAGCGGGCTCCATACAGCAGCCATTGGTTTCAAGCAAGTTCGATCTGATAAATGAGTGCGTCTGACGTTCACATCACATCAACATCAGCGAAGACAATCATATTCTGATCCACATCACAGACTTAAGAAAGCTGAGATCATACCGACAGTCTTCGACTCCTTCCACCCTCTGCTCACACTCAATGTAACCTGGAAGAAGACATCCGCAGAAGTTGGCAATACGATCAAGGTCAAGAAAGTGCAGAAGATCCCACACGTCCACTTCCTGGGAGAACTCCCCAACTTCACAACCTCTGACGAGCTCCCTCAACTCACGCTGGTTCTCACAGATCCAGATGCACGCAGTCGTGATCAGCCAGACTGGAGTGAAATGTGTCACTGGATCGCGACCAACATCTCGCTTACGACGTCAGGCTCAATAGACATTGACAACCAAAACTGGGAGGAGATTGTGGAGTACAAACCTCCTGGCCCTCCACCGAAGACGGGGAAGCATCGCTATGTATTCGCTGCTTTGGCACCTGCCAATGGAACTACGGAGAGATTGTACTTGAGTAAGCCCAAGGAGAGACAGCACTGGGGCTACGGGAAGGAAAGGCATGGGCTGAGGCAATGGGCGGAGGAGAATGGTTTGAGTGTTGTTGGTGCGAATTTCGTGTATGCTCAGAATAAGAAGCAGTGAGATATGATCCTTATCGTAAGACGAATAGCAGGAAACCAGCACTGAATCGAGTATCGATAGTTTCTCACTGGATAATTTGAGTGTTGCTATCTGGGAGATGGGCAGAGACTCTCGTCGGGGTGTTCTTGAGTTTTGCATCAAGAACACAAGCGTGTTCGTGTCGCAATCTTGGTCGGTGTGTAGATCATCAGTTGTCGAGCTGATCTGATGCAAAAGGCCGGCAGAAGACCATGGCGAGGCTGCTGAGTTGATGCCTCGATCTGTGATGGATGTCGCTCGAAGTGACGATGTGGTTGCTCGTGAAAAGGATTTCGTACCTTAGACTGCGAAATGCCTTGTTTGCGGGCTCGCTTGTTCCCGCATCCCCGTTGCCAGCAGCCAGGATCATCAACAGATGTGATCTTTCTGGTGACCTCCAGCTTCCACTCTACACCCTTAGTCCCTTACACGACCGCAGCGGCGCGTCTGATTTGATCAAAGCTCCCGCAACCAGGCACAGACGACACTTGGACACTCTACAGATCATTGCCATCAAGAGCACATCCCAAGGACACGCAGCTCGTGGCCGAGCACCCCAAGACTCCCACCACCACCGCGGCCTCCCGCGCAGACGAGAGAAGTTGTCCGCTCCACTTACTTCGCCATGTCAGCTTTTGGCGAGGAGCTGCTATCCGTAGTCAACAGGCTACAGGATCTGGTGTTCAACACAATCGGCAATGATTCTTTAGATCTTCCACAAATAGTCAGTCTCCACCACCACCTCCAACAAACCACAGTCTGCTGCGCCTGAGCTAACCTCTCCCTTCCTCCTGGCAGGTTGTCGTCGGTTCGCAATCCTCCGGCAAGTCCTCAGTCCTCGAAAACATTGTCGGTCGGGATTTCCTCCCTCGTGGCAGCGGCATCGTGACCCGCCGCCCGCTCATTCTGCAGCTCATCAACCTGCCCTCGGAGCGCTCCGACAAGCCCAAGGACCATGAAGTACACATTCCACACACCCCAGAAGCTGTGGCAGGCCAGGATGAGTGGGGCGAGTTCAACCACATGCCTAGCCGACGCTTCTACGACTTCGACGAGGTTCGGCGCGAGATTGAGAACGAGACGGCGCGCATTGCAGGAACCAACAAGGGCATCAATCGCCAGCCGATCAACCTGAAGATCTATTCGCCGCACGTGCTCAGTCTGACACTGGTCGACCTGCCCGGGCTCACAAAAGTGCCAATTGGCGACCAGCCCACCGATATCGAGAAGCAGACTCGGAACCTCATTTCTGAGTACATTGCAAAGCCCAACAGTATCATTCTGGCCGTTTCGCCCGCAAACGTGGATTTGGTCAACTCAGAATCGCTCAAGCTGGCACGGCAGGTCGATGCTACTGGCAAGCGCACGATTGGAATCCTCACCAAGTTGGATCTTATGGACCACGGCACGAATGCTTTGGACATTCTCTCTGGACGTGTGTACCCGCTTAAGCTCGGTTTCATTGGCGTGGTGAACCGTTCACAGCAGGACATCCAGGGAAGCAAGCCGATGAGTGAGGCTCTTTCCGCGGAGCGTGAGTTTTTCCGCATGCATCCAGCCTACCGCAATATCGCGTCGAGATGTGGCACTCAACATCTTGCGAAGACGCTCAACACAACTCTCATGACCCACATTCGCGAGCGTTTGCCCGATATCAAAGCACGGCTCAACACTCTCATGGGTCAGACACAACAGGAGCTTGCATCCTATGGAACAGACGCCTTTACCGGGAAGGAGCACCGTGGATCGCTAATACTGCAGCTCATGACCCGCTTTGCAACATCCTTCATCTCCTCCATCGATGGTACATCTTCCGAGATCAGCACCAAGGAGCTATGTGGTGGTGCGCGAATCTACTATATTTTCAACTCTGTTTTTGGGAACAGCTTGGAAACAATTGATCCTACGCAGAACCTCTCAAGCCTTGACATCCGAACAGCCATTCGCAACTCCACTGGTCCTCGACCGTCATTGTTCGTGCCCGAGCTTGCCTTTGATCTCTTGGTAAAGCCTCAAATCAAGCTCTTGGAGATACCCAGTCAAAGATGCGTGGAACTCGTATACGAGGAGTTGATCAAGATCTGCCACACCTGCGGTTCAACTGAGCTTTCGCGCTACCCTCGACTACAAGGTCGTCTCATCGAGGTTGTATCAGAGCTCCTTCGCGAGCGATTGGGACCATCGTCAACGTACGTGGAAAGCTTGATCTCCATCCAGCGGGCATATATCAACACCAACCACCCCAACTTCCTCGGTGCAGCGGCTGCGATGAGTAGTGTCATGCAGGACAAGCACGATCGTGAAAAGCGTGTCGCCGCCGCAGAGGAAAAGAGAAAGCGGGATGCCCGGCGAAAGAAGGAGTTGAACGGAGTGAACGGTGCTGAAGTGCCTGAAGAAGAGGAAGCAGAGGAGGCACAATCCGGACTGATGCCGATCAGAAACGCTGTCAAGACACAACAAAGCCGGAGCATGAGCCCGGCGGTTGGCCGTGATGGCCACAGGCTCGGGCACTCCGCCAACCCTTCGAATGGCGGTGCACCCAACGGTGGCAGAGACTCTTTCTTGAACTACTTTTTTGGAAAGGAGAATGGCGGAAGTTCCGGTGCGCTGCCTGGCCAGAGCGCCTCTAACGCATTAGCAAGCCGGCACGTCAGCCAAAACATTGAGCCCAGCATAACCGCCAGTTTCCGGAGAGGCGACACTCGTCCACCACCACCCGTAATACACGACGTGGCAGTAGAGGACAGTGCAGACGCTGACGAGAATCCTCTTGTAAGACATGACCTTAAACCAGTCAACTTCATGAATGCAGCTCACGACAATCTACAGGACGACCCAACAGGACCAGCTCTCACAGAGCGCGAATCCCTCGAGACAGAACTCATCCGGCGTTTGATTAGCAATTACTTCAACATTGTGCGCGAAACGATTGCAGACCAAGTCCCCAAAGCAGTAATGCACTTACTTGTCAATCACTCCAAAGACGTCGTGCAAAATCGACTGGTCTCGGAGCTCTACCGCGAGGGTCTTTTTGAGGAACTCCTGTATGAAGACGACGGTGTGAGGGAAGAGCGGGAAAAGTGCGAGAAATTGCTGTCCACATATAAAGAGGCGAGCAAGATTATCGGAGAAGTGCTTTGAGGGAAGTCAGTGTGCTACTTGGTTCTGAATGTAAATCTACTGCTCTTACTCTTTGCGCTGGGCGGAGGTCTCTGCTCCGATGCTTGCTTGGGAAAAACGATGGACGACAGCCAACGTCGAATTATGTGTATAGATGCAATGCTGTTGAGAAAATGACAGACAGATGTACCATCCACTCAATAGAACGCTTTGTGCCCTTTTGAGTGGTGTCTCGTGCTTGCTGCGTGAATGTGAAGCAGATAGATTCACACCGTCAGAGCTAAGCTTTAGCTTAGCTTCCTCGCCCTTCATATAGAACATGCAGCACTTTCCAATAAAAATGCAATGCACGACCGAGAAAGCATGCAAGCTTCATACAGAGGCACACGGCGCGTTACAAGATTCAGAGCAAATCTCTCTTGGTCGATGATGCAAGATATGCAGTGTCTCCCCGTGAAACATTCATATCAGCGGGGTAAGGGAATGTACGTCAGAAGCTTGCGAGGTATTTCGCGTCTACTTGTACAGGATCCAGGAGTCATGTCGACAAGAAACCCGTGAGGTGTGGAGGGATGTTTCTTGTCGAGCTTCGTGAAGGTGGGCTGCGACGGACATTGTTAGAATAGCTATATGAATGTTAGCTTTAGATACATTCATTCTTCTTTGCTTCTTCCTATCTTCGACCCTTTGAGTACAATTGGTGGTCATGGCCAAGTTTACTAAACGTCAGCTTCTTACGACCCTTAGCGTTCTTGTGAGTATCTAGTTCCCTTGTCGAAACTGTTGACAGCTAGATACTGATGGAATGTGAAGTACTTAGCAGCACTGACTGCCCTCGCCATCTACGCTCTCCATCAGATCAACCACTACTCCCTTCCGATTCCTACGTTTCTCTCCGCTCTAACAGTCGCTCTGCCACCGCTGGCAGGCATAACGCTCGAGACACTCATATCTTTCCAATACCAGGATATCCAAACATCCAAGATTTTCCAGGCCATCAATGGAGCTTTGTGAGTTTAGCTTTCGTTGTCATCTGTGTCTTTCAGCTCGACTTCCACAGCAGACTGATACTCCGCCAGCCTAGTCTACGAAACACTCCTAGCAACCCTAGCAGGAACCCACATATCCCCTCTCGGCGGCCTCGTCTGCCCATTAAAAGACAAATGGCAAGATATGTTTAGCACAAAAGACGGCGAAAGCATCCGACGAATCCAAGATGGCTTGCAGTGCTGCGGTTTCGGCAAAACTAAAGAGATGGCTTGGCCTTTCCCCACCAACGGACGAGGCGCGAATGCCTGTGAGTTGAGGTATGAAGAGCGGATCGGAAGACCCTGTCTAGAGAACTGGAGGGGGATGGAGAGGAATATGGCTATTATCTTATTGGTGGTACCTTTGGGCGTGTTCTTGTGGAAGGTACGTTGAGACTCTTTTCAGTCACCTCACGCCAAGGCATCGCTGGACGATGTCGAGATTGTATCTCGCAGACTGAAGCCTGCAACTACCGGATGCTGACTGCAAGCAGGTCGCTCTCTTTTTCATCTACGAGGAATTCGATACGCCCTGGCTCCCGTCTACATTGCGCCTGCCTAAAAACGAAAGTCGAAATGGAAGCAGACCTGCGATCACATTCCGAGATGTCGACGATCAGGGCGAAGCAGGCAGCCTGAGAGAGGAGGTAGATCGCTTAAACAATGATTCTAACCTCGCTTCGAGGATCGAAGGCGGGAGGACTGTCAGGCCTGGTCCGGTTATTCAAGAGAGTGGAGTCTGGGCTCAAGAATAGTTGAAAATTCCATGTCTAAGTACCAGGTGGAAGAGAGAGAGTTGCTGTGGTGCACGATACATGCGAGCGGAATTTCGTCGATTCATGGCGTTGGATGCTTCAGATTCCTGGTGTTGCAGTCCTGTTGAACGCAAGGAAGAGTATGCATGTTGTTTGTCAGGCAGACTCTGTGCTTCCAGCATGGGATTTCCCTTTTGGGAGACCATTCATCCTCTTGAGGTCCACGAGATTTCAAGCTGGCATCCCGTCACCAGCAACAGATCTCTCACCCAACTTCCCTCCTTCTTTTCGCCTATGCATACTCATACTCATCCTCGGTCTCTGTCTCTGCAGATGTTTGGCAACTTTCTTTGGACCACCCAATAGCCAAGCACACATTGGCTTCCTGACAGCAATGAACTTGCCTTTTGGGGTGAAGACTTCCACCCGCGGCCTGACTTCCTCTTCGGCCCGATCAAAAGCATCCCGAAGCAAGCTATGCCTCCGACTCCTAACCTGACAAGCGAGCTCCACCCAACCCACGCCTTCGATCAAGATATCAGCACTGTAGACTACAAAAGGCAGATTCTCCGCCTTTTGTTTCCCAGCTGTGCGATCTGTTAAAGGTCCAGCTCGGCGTTTCGTCACATCCCAATCAAGCTTGAACGTACCAGCACTCTTGATACGTCCCTTGGCCTTTTCTGTGCCGATGTTCTCTACTGTGCCGGTGTATGGGCCTTCGACAAGCTCGCCCTCTGGTCCTTCGATTTGCGCCAATCCAGTCTGGATGGAAATCGCCTTGGCATTGCTCGTTACATGTGGTTTCAAGGGTGTGAAGTTGTAGGCCAGAAAGATGAGATTTTCTCCCTCGGCCAAGATGGGTTTGATTCGTATGATGCCTCCAAGAAGAAGAGACTGGCCGGGCTTTAGAACGTTCTGCTCAGGCGTGACTCGACTCTTCATCACTAGTGAAGAGTGATGCTCGAGCAGCACATGTGTCTCCAGAGAACTCCTCTGAATTCCAGGGAGGTCAATGAGTTCTCCACGGCCTTTGCCGTATGGGATGCGGATTGGCGAGGCGGTCGTACCCGGAAGCGCAGAAACAAGGGGCATAGAAGGATATGCTGTTTCTGGTTGCGCCGGTGGGAGCAAATCAACATTTTCATCTTCCACATCTTCGTCCTCGTTGATCGACTCTGTGGTTTCCGAAAGTTGCTCTACTGGAGGAGAATTCGTGGCAGATACAGCGCTAGAGTCCCTGGCGTCGAGGAGGCCTTCCTGTGAGAATGGAGCCATAACCACCTCGGCTCTACTTGTGGCCTCGTCCACTTCTTGCTGTGCTTTTGGGTCCAGCCCTAGTGGCATTGGCAAAGCTTTGCTGCTAGCCTCTCCTCCTTTCGGAAAGACAACATCAAACAAGGCGCTCTTGCCCACATTGACTTTACCAACCACCCAACCTGCGCCTCCACGGTCCCAGATCTCCCGCTTGACCTGCGGCGTCCACCAACCGCGCTTCGAACTAACGCATCGCAGACTACCCAGACGGACATTCTTTCCTGTCCGGCCAAGTGCATCTCGCAGTACTTCCTGTAGGTAAGGCATCAGACGGTCGACTTGCTCCTTCTGCGGAGCCAATAGGTCAGAGCGGGTGATGATGAAAGACACATCTGCTTGCCGACCATGAGTGTAAGTGCGAGTCTTAGACCGTCGGTTTTGCGTGCGCAGTTTCGGCAGCCGTAAAGCATCAGTCAAGTTGGGAATGAGTGATAGTGGGAAGTCGGCAGCATCGAGCACATGGTATATGTGATTTGAACTGTGTGGGCTGGACTCGATGATGGCCTGGATCGAGTGCATCGAGGGATGAAGGATTGAACTGCCTTTGGATTGATATCGCAGAGCATGGCAACGGTCACAGATGGGCACAACATTGCCATCGTCTTTGCCAACCGCGGTCTCTTTGTGTGGAGCTGGGATCCCTCCCTCTTTCTCAGCGAGTCTGCCCATGGCCTCGGCGAAGATGCTCTCCTGCTCCTCCCGCACTTTTACTCGTCGCTTCTTGCGCTGCGTATAGAAGCCGGCGGCCTCGGGCACCACCGTCTGGCTAAATGCTCCGCATCCTGGGCAGACAACGGGCAGTGTCTGTGCAAAAGCATTCGATTCACTGGCAATTGTTGGTGCATGTGTTGGTTGATTCCGTAATGCATCATCAGCTTGTGATGCTGCCTCAACCACACGTTCAGCTTGTGTTGTCGTCTCGTTCCATCTCCTCCTGCCCACCGCGAAGCTTCGGCTCTTCTCTGCCCTACCAATCCACCATGCTCGGACGCTATCCGCACGTCTCACTTCTCTGAGTCCGGTAGATACGCGCAGTCCGACGCGAAAAGTGCGCAACATCAAGTGCTGTCCAACGGTAAAGTGAGGTACGATGCCTGGGAGTGGAAGTGGAATGGGAAAGAGCCAAAAAGTTAACTGCCACATGGATGAGTGCAGATCTCCCGCTCCGCTCCCGCTCACTTTTCTTAAGCGCGGGACACGGGAGACCCTGCATTAAGAACACTCGACGACCAACTCCAGTCCAAGTCGCAGTCCTCGAATCTGCCCGCGTCCAGTCCACAGCACTGACGAGCAACGAAATGCGCACCGCGCAGTGATCCAGCCACGACCTCGACGCCATGGCCGGCACCCAATTCCCATATCCGCGCAAGTCGTCGACCACGACCGCCGCATATACACCCTCGCGCTCCGCGACCACCACCCTGCGCCAGCGACGAGCGCTTAAGACATATGGTTCCATCCTCGCCGCCTTCATCGGGCTCGTTTGGCTGCTGAACTTTCTCTTCCGATCGCCAGCGGCCACATCTGCTCCAGACCTCCCCCGCACATCCCTCGCCAAACCACCTCCGGGTACACCTTCAGTAGTAATAGTGACCACCTTTGACCCGGAGCTCTCACCAAAACACCGCAACGCCGTGCAAGAGAACCGCAAGCACTATGCTTCGCGCCACGGCTACGCGACCTTTTTCCCCAACACAACCGACTACGACCTGATGCCCAACATCCCGCAATCCTGGTCGACAGTCCCCGCCCTCAGACACGCCTCATCACTATTTCCCCACACTTCCTGGATATGGTACCTAACCTCTACGGCTCTGATCATGAATACCGACGAGCCTCTCCAAACAAAGCTTCTTAATCCTCACAAACTCGAGGAGCTTATGATCACCGATCAGCCCGTCGTTCCACCGGACAGTGTGATCAAGACTTTCCCTCACCTCCGCGGGGAGCGCGTCGATCTGGTATTGTCGCAGGATCGAGATGGATTGGCGGGAGGGAGCATGATGGTTAGGAACGGGGAGTGGGCAAAGTTCTTCCTGGATGCGTGGTTCGATCCATTGTACCGGAGCTACAACTTTCAGAAAGCAGAGGGACATGCGTTGGAGCATATTGTGCAGTGGCATGGAACTGTATTGGCGAGAATGGCTTTGGTGCCGCAAAGGATTGTGAACAGCTACACGCGTGCTGTGGGAAGGGAGACGGGAGAGGGTGAGTATCTATGTGCCCTTTTGCTAAGGATGAAGTGGTGGAGCTAACCACGTTTACAGGTCTGTATCAAGAAGGCGATTTCATCGCCAACTTCCACGGCTGCCAGCGTGAAACGGCAAGGACTTGCGAAGAGGAGATGGGTCCTCTGATCGCAAGGTGGAGGGAGCTGAAAGACCAAGAAGGACGACAATGAGAAGATCTTGATACCATCTCACTTGATGTGAAGATGGCTTGGATAGGAATCCGACACTTGAATCAACATCTCTCGGAGCTAAGTAGCATAGCAGCGACATATTATCAAGACACAGACGACCTGCAGTACTCACAGAATGCAGTCAAAGACGAAGAATAGGTAACAGAAATGCTTGCTTCTTATTTGCAGTGCGTGCTCGCTTCGATGCAAATCTAAAACCAAGAATCCAGCGTTGAATGTTCTCGCCAAATCCTCCTATACTCCAGTCTGGCTCGTTGTTTCAAGCGAGCGTGACCAAAAGCTACAGGAAAACAAAACGAAAACGTGTTGTTCCTCCACTCCTTGCTTCCCTCCGCCTTCACCACAAAGCGCAAAGCGCAAAGCGCAGTCAGTCCACCTCATGCTGTGCCGGACATAAAGCCCTTCAGTCTCTACACTTTCATCCACCACAGGACGAAGTCAACACAAATATCCTCCCATTCTCCCAAAATCGTGCATTCGTGATTTAAAGCTTGTCCAGCTATGCAGGCGCAGCTCCAGTTCCATCATCGTGATAGAACCTTCGTAAAATCTTCTCCACCTCTTTGAACTCGCCCTTGGCCTGCTCAATCGTCTTCTTACAGTTGGCAAGGCATTTCTCGTCATCGGGCTCATCTCTGTCTCCCGTCTCGTTCTTGTTGGCGCCGAAGTGCTGGATCTTTTCGCAGGAGTCCTTGACCTTTGTTAGGCCCAGCGTGGCGGAGGAGCCTTTAAGGAAGTGGCCGAGGGCGGAGAGTTGAGTGAGGTCCTTTTTCTCGCTGGTGGATGAGGTGGTTAGTGGGCTTTGAAAGTTTGTCGGTGAATGGTAGGTCTTTACAGGTTTGAGTCCATCTTCTGGAATGTGACTTGGGCTTGATCAAAGAAGTCGTAGACTATGCTCTTGCTGAACTCGCGTTCATCTTCATCGTCATCCATCTCGAGGATCTTGAAAGTAAGTCAGCCATGATCAACTCAAGCCATCCCCACGCCGATCAAACCGCCATCAAACCAGTTCTTCTCCTCGACAGTCCTCTGTCTTCTCACGCTCCCTCCACTCATAGCACAGCAAGAAACGTACCTGTTCAAAGGTAGTGGCATCCAGGTGGTCCCCGAATTCGGGAAGCGAGGCGCCATCTTCGGACTGTGTATGAGATGTGCCATCAGTATCCATGCTAGAAGATAGAGATGCAAGATCATTGGAGTTTGTGTAATTCTGGTGAGACGCAGCGTTGCGATTGAGCTGAGGTCGCATCGGCGAGCAGCACGGAGCTGTGCATGCGGCTTTTGTGGAAGACGCTTCCTCGACGCTCAGCCGCTGCAGCTGGTCCACTGAGTGAGCAAAGTGCGAGGGACTGCGTACCCTCACGTCCTGAGCTTGCGTTGTGGCCGGCATGTTTGCGATGGTGGCGGAGTGACAAGTGGGACGGGCTGTATGCGCGGGCTACTGCTGTTGCTACCGCCGCTACTGCTGCTTGCTATGCGGAAAGCTGCGGTAGTGGCAAGGTGTGTAGATCTTCGGTATAGGTAAAGCAGAGGGATCCGTAGGTGGTTTACGGCGTAAGAAACGATGGATTGACAGTGTCCACTCAGGAATCGATTGATGCCGGGGAGAGGCCAGAGTAAAGATGTTGCACAATCAGGCAAAAGAGCCTATGGGTTGGAAGCTTCGGCAGAGTCAGTGGCCTCGAACCTCGAACTTGAACTGCCAGCGGGCCGGGGCGTGGTGGTGTACCTTAGGACTACACCTGCAGTAACCTCTTACTGCTGCGCCTACGAGGTTGTTGCGAGCTGTGGCAAGAGTAGTGAGCTCAGGTTCGGAAGAGCGGGATGACGAATTCTCAAACTGACAGTGGTGGGTGGAATTGATAGCTTGGAGGGACCGGCTTGATCTGTCGGCGCAAGTAGGATGGACGATCTTGGTTATGCGGTACAGTAGAAACCAGAGGTGAGGAGGGCTCGATGTGATAATATGAGAGGTGGAGATTTATTCACACCTCTTGGTGGAGACAACAAGAAATGCTACAACCAGACGATACAACCAGACGATACCTAGCCCGCGCTAAACGTGCTGTGGACCTTTTCTCGCCGTCTGTCGTCATAATAACCATGGCCTTGCCTCACGACGCGTCCACAGCTCTAGACTTCGAGGAGCCCTCCAAGCACTCCATGTTCTCACCCTTCCATCGTTCTCTGCCTTCTCTCCGCACTCTTCCCCTGTTCCGACCCAAACAGACCTTCCAACAGCACAATCTTTAGATTCTCGTAGCAGCGTGACGTATGTATGAATGAGCAGGGGTCTATGTTCTTTCGGGTCTCGACCCACCCCACCATAGGTATCTCCTCATGCAGCAAGGTTAACTTTTTTTCACTGTGCTGCTCGGAATTCCGCCAGTAAGGTAGCAAAGGAGGCTGGCTCGCCTGGCAGCGGATCGGAAGCAGCATGCAACATGCGGGCTTGTTTATGGAACGGCGGAAATCGAGACCTGCTTCGTCAATAATACGCAAACTAGGTAAGAGTACTGGCGATGCCCCAATCCGGATCCGGCATGCAGCTCGGACGCACGTGGATAGTGAGGTACCATACTCCCTCCCGGACGGCGCTCTAAATGCATGCCCAGACTGCATCGAAGCCGCATGGAAGCCTCATTATCATCAGCACGTTCTCGCCTTGCATCTCTACACCCGATGCTGCGCGTGGCTCAACAAACATTGTCAAAATCGTTCATTCATTGCTTCGCATGTGAAAGGTACTGCTTTGAACCATAATACAAGGCGGCGAGCTCCCTGTGCTTCCGCTATTGGGAAAACGCTTACTGACTACTACTATACATCATAGCGCCAAAAATGGATTACTTTTCCCCCTCCTCGCTTTTGGAAGTTTTCGATCTCCTGATGACAGCCTATCCAAAACCGCCATGGCGTTGATTGTCGTCGTGCTGTCTTGTGGCTTGCGGCATCCTAACCAGTAATCTTGTAGATGGCCTCGGCCAAACGGCCTACGTTCTCAGAGGTGATACCAGCAACGCTGATTCTGCCGTCCTTGGTCGCGTAAACGGAGTGTTTCTCCGCGAGCTCCGTCATTTGGTCGGCAGTCAGACCGGTGTATGCGAACATGCCAATCTGCGATGTGATGTGGTCCCACTTGCGCTTGCTTCCAAGCTTCTCGAGGTTACCCTTGAGCAGAGCGCGCATCTTGATGATACGGTCTGCCATTTCCTTGACCTCACCAAGCCACTGCTTGTTAAGAGCCGGGTCATTGAGGATGGTGCTGGCGACGCGAGCACCATGGACAGGTGGGTTGGAGTAGAGCGGACGAACCAAAATCTTGATCTGGGAGTCGACGCGAGCCTTCTCATCCGCAGACTCAGTAACGATTGAGAAAGCACCAACACGCTCGCCGTAAAGACCCATGTTCTTGGCAAACGATTGCGCCAAGCATGGCTGGTGACCTTCCTTGAGGAAGTAGCGGAGAGCGAAGGCATCCTTATCAGTGTCTCCCGAGGCAAACCCCTGATAGGCCATGTCGAAGAATGGGTAGTGCTCCCCCTCCTTGACGGCGTCGCTAATGGCCTTCCACTGTGTCTCAGTTGGGTCGACACCGGTAGGGTTGTGAGCGCAAGCGTGAAGCAGCACAATGGAGTTCTTGGGCATGTTCTTGATGTCGGCGACCATGCCGTCAAAGTCGAGACCAATGGTGTCCTTGTTGTAGTACTTGTACTGCTTGACCTCCAAGCCACTGTCGAGGAAGACGGCCTTGTGGTTTGCCCATGATGGGGTGGGGATGTAGATGGTCTTTGCGTGAGGGTAGTGGCGCTCCAAGAAAGCACCACCTATCCGCAGGGCGCCAGTGCCGGAGATGGTCTGGGTGATGGCAATGCGACCCTCCTTGAGGGCAGCGCTGTCTGGGCCATATGCGAGCAGCGCAGCGGCCTTGGTGAAGTCGGGCACGCCGGTGATGCCGGCGTATTCCTTGTCGAGATTCGCAGCAACGACCTTTTGCTCGGCCTCCTTTACAGATGGCAGCACATATGGCTTGCCCTTGTCGTCGCGGTATGCGCCCACTCCGAGGTTGATCTTCTCCTTGTTGCTGTCCTTCTTGAAGGCCTCGGTGATTCCAAGAATGGCATCAGGAGGGCCCTGAGCTACTTGCGACCAGGCCGAGGCGGCGCGAACGGACGTCTGGGCGCTGAGGATGGAGCGAGCCGGAGCTGCAGCAGCTCGCTGGAGGACATTCTTGGCGAGCATGATGTGAAGTGATGAGGGTGGAGTAGGATGAAAAGAGTGGACTGGAATAATGTACAATAAAGTCCTGTGAACCTCACGCGATATATCGGGAGACAGAGTTTAGCCAGAACTAAGGTACCTTAGCGTCCGCCGATACCGCTTCTTCAAACCCCGACTTCCGACATCATTAGATGAATTTCAAAAATTATGAAGCCGAAGACTCTCTGCAAGATTGCACATTTGCGATCGCGATCATGGCGGAATCCTGATGAACATGGCAGAGATGGAGACGAGCAACCTCGTCCGGGCTAATGGCTCGGTCAAGGTGCAGCGGAAAAAGGGCCCAACCGCCAAATTGAGCGCCGAACAAGAAGCGACGAAGAAGAGACAGCGCGAGGCCAGCCAGCAGTATGGTCGCGGACAGGGCGTGCAGACGGCGAGCATCAAGGACAAGAAGCTGCGCGGCAACCTGCGTGCGCTGGAGGAGCGATATCAGGATGCAGCGCTCAAAGCGAAAGACGCTGAAATTCTGCTGGAGAACGAGTCTGGATTTCTCGAACCCGAGGGCGAATTGGAGCGAACGTACAAAGTGCGCCAGACCGAGATCAAGACGGATGTCGACGTGGAAACGGCCAAGAAGGGATTTGAGCTGAAGCTGACGGAAATGGGCCCATATGCTTTTGACTACACACGCAATGGAAAGGACTTGCTGCTGGCCGGGCGCAAAGGTCATGTCGCCACCATGGATTGGCGGACGGGCAAGCTGGGCTGTGAACTGCAGCTTGGCGAGACGGTGCGTGATGCAAAGTGGCTGCACAACAACCAGTTCTTCGCCGTGGCACAAAAGAAGAATGTCTACATCTACGACCACCATGGCGTTGAAATCCACAACCTCGACAAGCTCGACGATGTCACACATATGGAATTCCTGCCATATCACTTTTTACTGGCGACTATTGGTAACGCTGGCTGGCTAAAGTGGCAAGACACCAGCACAGGTAAAATGGTCATGCAGCTGAGCACGAAGCAGGGCACTCCCACTGCTTTCGGCCAGAACCCTTACAATGCTGTGGTGCACGTTGGCCACCAGAACGGAACAGTTTCACTCTGGTCTCCAAACACAACTACTCCGCTGGTGAAGATGCTGTGCCACCGCGGGCCAGTAAGGTCACTCGCTGTGGACAGGGAGGGAAGATACATGGTCAGTACCGGACAGGATATGAAAATGGCTGTATGGGACGTCCGGAACTTCAAGCCTGTGCACGAGTACTTTCTCCGACAGCCCGGCGCAAGTGTCTCGATCAGTGACCGAAATCTCACCGCAGTCGGCTGGGGTACGCAGACCACCATCTGGAAAGACCTCTTTTCCAAGCACCGCTCAGACATTGATCAGGTCAAGGTGCAATCTCCATATATGGGCTGGGGAGCACAAGGTCAGAGCGTCGAGCGCGTTCGTTGGTGTCCCTATGAGGATATCCTCGGCATTGGCCACAATCAAGGATTCTCTTCCATTATTGTCCCTGGAGCTGGAGAGCCCAACTTTGACGCTTTGGAACAGAACCCATACGAGAACACAAAACAGCGACAGGAGGCCGAAGTCAAGTCTTTGCTGAACAAGCTCCAGCCGGAGATGATCAGTCTCGACCCTAACTTTGTTGGTAACCTCGACACTGCCTCACATGAGCAAAGGCAGCTAGAGAAGGACCTGGACCGCAAGACGGGAGCTGAAGCTGAGCGCGAAAAGATCGAAGAGCTGAAGAACCGTGGTCGTGGGAAGAACAGCAGCTTGAGGAAGTACATCAGGAAGAAGGGAAACAAGAACGTCATTGATGAACACAAGATGCGTGTCATGGAGCTGAGAGAGAAGCAGCGCCAGAAAGCCAAGGATACTAAAGCTGGAAAGGAGGAAGAGTTGGGTCCCGCTCTTGCAAGGTTTGCACGAAAGGCTGGGTGAACAGTGTTTGTTCGCCACGAAGTCCAAGACAAATTGTCCTGTTGCTGTTCTTTCGCAGAAAGGACAGGTCTCGCAGATATTGCATTAGCGCATCAAACTTGAGGCAGGCGGCCGCGGCTCAGACGCGCAAGGACAGTCTCGAGCATGTGCCTCTGAGACCGAGCATCAAAGATTGGTGTACCACTGAGGATGTGGTCAAGACCTATCATGAGGAGAACTGGGTCCGAGAGCAGCTGTCGAAACGGCACGAAAGTGGAGAGAGTCGGGAGAGCGGTTCTGCATAGTGGTAATACTGCACGATGCTGCCGATAGGCTTTTGAGTAAGAATCAAGTCCTGTGATTTCAAATAAGGCTGTTACACACGACAAATATTGAATGAGCATATCCTGCAATCGTGTTAAAGAAACTACCCTCAAATCGTCTCTGTTGAAGCCGTGAACGCTTTCCGACAAGTTGGAAAGCTCCGAGTCGAGATACTTGATCGTTGAGAAACTGAGAGCTTGAACGTCGAACATTTTCAATACTGAACTATCTAATGTTGACCGCCCTGTTCATCATTCATGATCTAATTTCTGGCTACATCTAGTCATTTCTCTCGATCAAATGTTTGGTACTCTTGTCATCAACAAGATCCTCCCTGATTTCAACCTCCTGCTCGATAGCCCTGGAAACCAGAATCCTCCCATCGGCTTCCCCAGTGGGTCGACGGGTACGTGTTTCCGCCGGCATGGCTGGCATGTTCCATTCGTCCCCAGAACGAGTGAGTGTTCGGGAAAATGGGGCCTTACCGTCTAATTCACCACCTTCAAGACTTCCCTCGGAGATCGTTGACTGTGATCGCTTGACAGTGAACCTCCTGATAAACTTCATCTTCATACCACCAACTTCTTCCCCACCTCCATTGCTCCACGATCTTGGCTGCGAAATGACGCTTTTGAAGATCCGAGGGAATATGCATCTCAATGTTGGTAGGCAGGAACACATTATCGCAATGTTGATCTCGAGGCTCGACCATATCGCCGCCAGAGGATTGTTCCAGGAAACATCGGTGGCCTGGGAGACTACGTAAAGCGAAGAGAGGCGAAGGATGGAAACGATACAGGTAAAGCCGCCGAGCAGAAACACGGTAATGAGTGCTTGTTTGGTGCGCTTCGGTAGTTCAAGTTTCGAGAGAACTGGAATCGGGAGGACTGCAGTGGCTATGTCGGTTGCGATGTTAATGCCTGCATTGGCGAACCTGTCGTGCGAGAGAGTCAGAGAAGATTTCTATCGTCTAGGCATGGGATTTTCGAACCAGATTGGAAATCTCGGAAGGCATTTGCCTCCCTTGATTGTCGGATCCCAAAAGTACGCAATCGGAGTGCATGCGAAGACTGCGGTGATGAAGGTATAGAGCGAGTAGACCACCACTATGCTTAGTAGAGTGTAGCAACATGTCCGGAACGGTTTCATGGGACTAAAAACACGGAGATATTGAAGTAGGATTGCAATTTTCGTGCAAGAGAGCGACAGATTGTACATCCTGTGCTGTGAGTTAGTGGTCATGTTCCTTCAGTTTATTGGTAGTGGATAAGTCACACCAAATGGATACGTAGAACTGCTCGCAATGTTAGTCTTCGCTCAGAAGTCTCAAAATTGGTAGAATAGACTGACCGCCTGCATCATGGAAACAGCTTCTGTGAGCGAAAGCGTGTCCTGTCGTCTTCCCATTCCGTATTTGACTTGAAAAAGCATGGTGATGGTGGTTCCCACGGCAAAGAGCTATAACACCCGTCATTAATGTAAAGAATGACTCGGAGCCTGTTGAGCTTTACCATTGCAAAGACAATAGCGACATCGTCCAGACCAGGATTTCTTGCCACGCCGAGTCTTGCGTATGTTCGGCTTGCAACAAATGTGGCTGCTAGAGCGGTGAAAGTCACCGTAACAGCGACCACAGATGTGCCCGAAGCATGACCGTTCATCATTGTCACTTAGACGTCATTGATAACGCGCGATGTTGAGTGTTTGAACACACTCGCCTCGCGGAGAGCGGCGACGAATTCGCGGAGCAATCGAGTTACACGAGGGATGTAAGCGTGTTCCGCCGCTTGTTGATGTTGTGATACCGTCCAGGCTGTGGTCACCGAAAAGTGAGCTTTGGATCCTTGGTGGCAAAAAGCACTTGGTCAATGTGAATGCTGGCTCGTACGATCCCAAACCTCAAACAGCCGCTTCTTGTGATGCACCCTTCATCAATCGAATTGACTTTGTGGGGTGCATCGTTATGGGGTCATCGAGAACGAGCATGGATCATGCCCGCTGTACAACGCTGCACAAGAGCGTACACGTAAAGTGCTGAGGCGTACAGATCGCTACAAATCTTGCAGTGTTTGACGGTGATGCTAGGACCTCGTAGTAGATTCTTTCATCACGGGCCGTGTTTGAAATCGAAGCTGATCGGTTTCAGATCGTTTCGAGGTTCAGTATACCTCTTGATTGGTCGTTGCACGCAGCGTCACTATTGACGGCCCACGGAGGGTAGCATTTGGCTGCAGCCATTAATGTAGCTGTGTCGTTGCATAACCATCGTGGCTGACAGGGTCCAAATGAAGAGACCGTTGCGGTTTTGACTGGCTGGCTTTAGTCAGATTGCCGTACAGTCTCGCTAAACGTCAGCGTGGAATCTATGCTGTCAAGAGAGCGCTGCTCCAGGAGGCTTTCGACCGGTCCAATTGAAGACGTCGCTTCAAGACGACATCCGACGCGCAATGAGCTCGTGGACATACCCCATCACGGAGAGCACCTGTGGGGCAAATCACTACCCGTAGCCCTAGCGAGTTCCCTTGCAGATGATGCTCGAAGTCGAGACCTCGTAGCAAACGCTGACTTGATGGACGAGATAAGTCGCAGCCGCCCCAAGCATCCGAAAGAGGCATTCAAGGGTAGCGTGGGATGAAAATATCGCTCTTCTATTTGCGGTATGTATGTCAGTCGCCTCACTTACATTACATTCATGGCCGAGTGAGGTGTGAGGTTATCCATCCGATGAAAAGCTTCTAGGTATCGATGGATGTGCCAACCAGATTGTAATCCCCGGGCGCAGAGAGTCTGCCTTCGAGTGTGAATCCATAGATGCCCTAAATATCGCCGATGCTAGGTAAAGGTTGGCCAAATTCTCGTCGAGAGCCAGGGCTGCGCTCGAGGAAGGCTGTTACAGTGGGTGTAAGATCAATATTACCGTCGCCACACTACATCGATCAATGATTTATACTTGATTCAAATGTGCCGCTTTCAAAGAACACGTATGTTCTGGAGGTAGCCGGCCATCTAGTGCGCAGCCTTCGAGTCGTCCAGTTGAAGAGAACCAGGACATTGAGGCTAATGTTGTGCGCGACCCGCAGAGGTTTCTGCGTGCCCACGAAGGAAGTAAGGTACTTGGCCAGGTATGACGGGTCATGCCCCATTCTTGCTCGGTTCTCGGGTGGCAGAGGGTTTTTTTATGTCTTGATGCCAATGGAAACTCAAGCCTGCGCGGCATTGCCGTCCATTTCTTGCTACTCGTAGGAGACGAAAGACATTCAAACGCCGATACCTCCGCGCATGCTCTGGCCTTCTTGCCCGTGAGCACTAACAAGATGTCTCTACAAATTCTTGAAGTCTTGGCCAATGGTGTGCTAGATGAGATGAGGATGAGCTTTCGTCCAGAATTCAAGGCCAAGACTCCAAGAATTTGGTCCCTCAGATACTGCAGCGTTGGGCTTTTCTCCTTGGCAAATGAGTTGAACTCCGTCCGGGCATTGGATCGTGCCTGGGGCGAACTCGCTCGTCCCTGACGCGGGCCTGGCATTGAAGAGTGCGTCCTACCTGTATGCCGAGCTTGCGTGACGTCTTTGCCGGGTAAACGAGCACAGGTCAGAAGGTCGCAAGCTGGTAGGTAGATCCAAGTACGATTGAGCCTGACGACATTATCATCGAGCCCGAAGTACATGTAAGCAAGGAGCAAGAGCAGCGTCTGATTCTTGACACTGTCTTTCGCATAGCTGAAGAGGAGCTCGGCGCGGACCACTGTTGGACATGACAGCTGCAAGTGATCTGATCTTCGGGCGGAAGAGAAGTATGATGGAGGCGGCTGCGTGAGGTTAATGTTGATGTTGTTGTTGACGAGGTGTAGAAAATGTGAAGATCGGTGATAGCCCGAGGCCGAGCGGAGCGGAGGCCGGCGGTCAAAGCTCTTCCGATCCATCATGGACCTTCCATTCCTTCGTACGCTCTTATGCATTGCACAGTTCCGAGTACATGTACTGTGTGTATGCACTTGTGAATACGCCGGCTGAATACGGGTATGACCCACTGACTCGGTGAGCTTCTGGGCCTCTGAGCCACTCAGCACTAGAGGACGAATCGCGTCGGCCGTGGCGAGACATACAACCACATGCATGCGAAGTAGCGTTCCGTCATCATCCCCGTCCTTTCTTTGTTTTCCCCGAGCATCGTGGGATCAATTTTGCGCGTCGAAGGCGAAGACACTCGCAGAACGCGACCATGAAGCGGATGGGAGGATGGCTCGGCGTGTCCAAGAGCAGTCTTGCTTCGAGCAAGTCGTTGACGGCATTGGACGAATCGCATGCTTGTAAGGAAGTGAATGTGTAGGCGGAATTTCGTAGGCTGATATAAAATGTAGTGGCCGAAGCAATGTCGCAGGCATCACATATCCTCAACGACGGTTAGACGATGCATGGAACATGAGCCAGAGATTAACAGTCTGACACGCGAGCAGACATAGAAAGAGCTGAAGCAGAACTGAGCAAAGGAACCTCGCCATTCCACAAGCTGGGAAGTGCCACGACGTCGTTTCTCCGCGCTGCGCTCGGTTTCGAGAAAGAAGTAATGCAAGAGGCGGCCCAGCGACTCTCAGAAGCGGAAGAATCAGCCCACGAACATCGAAGACGAGGTAAGAAGGATACATTCTAGCGTGACATGTGAGCATGTCAACCAGACCGTAGTGGTCGATGGAAGATACCTCAATGAGATCACTCGACCATTGTGGTCTTCATCATTTGAAGAGCAATTGTGCCATGATGGCTTCAATGCCAGATATTCAAGAGGTTCTTTGAGAGAGCTTTCCTCAATATTAATGCCTGACCTTAATGAAGGGAGCACTCCTTGAACATCGAGTTGATAGCTCTGAAGCAGCTTGATAAGTCGACTAGCATTGAATTGGTCTATGCCCTTCCCAGGAAGAAGACGTGCTAATATCATAATATCATATAGCAATAAGGGACCCTTCAACGACACACCAGTCAAGAATATATCCAGTTGGAAGTGAGTATGCGCTCGTTTGGGCAGAGACTCAATTGATGTTAGCCGTAATCGGAGTCTTGAATGAGTCTTTCACGGAGTCCCTTCGAGGGTTCTACAGACTACGCCAGGCTTTCAACACTCTCTACGAGATCATGGAGGCTGAAAAGAAGTACATGAGAAAGCACTTTTCTGAGTCGAAGACTTCGTTGTCAACCTCGTCCCTTCAGGACAAAAGCTCAGAGCCCAGCTCAGGGGTTGCAACACCCTCGGACACAGCTATCGGGGTCAACAACGTTGACCAAAGTCTTCCCGATCAGCTTAATGGAAAGTTGAGTTTGCAAGAGGATGGCACGAGGCCACCGAATGCTTCAGGTGGTCGTATTAATTCACCTGAGGATGATATTGATCTTCGTACTGTTACCAATGACCCGGTGAGTTTCCAAGTCGCTTTCAAGCATTGAGAGTAAACACATTCTGACTGTGGATCAGATCGATCTGTTCATACATTCCGGAACCGGACTGTGCTATGGTCTGCTGCAGTTGCTACTATCCATGGTCCCTCCAGCATTCTCCAAACTTCTATCAATCTTTGCTTTCCGAGGCGACCGCGAGACTGGTCTGAGCTTGCTATGGAGAGCTACAAAGTTCAATACCAACATCAATGGTGGTTTAGGTACGCCAATTCTGGGTACTTGTGGTTCTCGCTTTGCTAACTCGTCTTTCACAGCTGCTCTGATCACTTTAATGTTTCATAATGCTGCGGTTGCAAATTGTGAGATACATTCAAGAGAAGCTTATCCAAAAGAAAAGCTTCATGCTCTGTTACGTGGGATGAGAAAGCAGTACCCAAAGTCTGTCCTATGGATATTGGGAGAAGCGGGCTTAGCATCTGCGAGTCGCGATCTGCCGCACTCTGTTCGGATCTTACAGCCAGATTCAGGAACATCTCCCCTCAAACAGGTCGAAGCTCTTCGTGTCTTTGAGCGCAGCCTGGCCTACATGTACATGCATGAGTACCAGTTATGCGCTGACTCGTTCATCAAATGCGTCGATCTGAATAATTGGTCACATGGCTTGTACTATTACATTGCAGCATGTTGCTATGTTGAACAATACCGCATGCACAAGGAGTCCGACCCCAGCGGAGCGGACAAATACAAGCGAAGAACGGACGAGTTGTTGAAGCTCGTGACCGCAAACACAGGGAAGAAAAAGTTCATGGCGAGGCAACTACCGCTCGATACCTACGTCAATCGCAAGATTGCCAAGTGGACTGCCCGGTCCAAGAGCCGTAATTGCGATATCATTGACGCGATTGGTGTAAGCCCACTTGTGGAAATCACCTACTTTTGGGGAGGCTTCGGACGGATGTCTCCAGACCATCTCCAAAACTCACTCAAGCGACTGGCCTGGAGCGAAGACTTTGAACTCAACCCAGACTGGGAAAAGGAGCCCGTGGATGAGCGAGCCATACTCAATCTGCTTAAAGCGACTTGCCTACGCAATCTTGGGGAGACAAAAGAAGCTCAATCGACGTTGTCTGATCACGTTCTTTGCTATGAGAACCATCAAATCAAGGCCTGTGACCATGCAGACAATTGGCCTTTGCCAGTGGCACATTTCGAGCATGCAGTATGCATATGGCAGGATGCTGGAGGGCAGGATGGTGATCTTGAGAAATTGCAGCTTTGCAGCAATGAGTTGTCCAAGATCGAGGCATGGGAGTCTTACGAGCTCGAAGCAAGGGTGGGATTGAAGGTCACGACAGCTCGTCAGACACTGAGGCAGTGCGGTATTGTTCATCCCTAGGGTATGTTGTGCCGTTGCTTCCTACTGCTGTCATACATGACTGTTTCAGGCCGTCTTGCTGTTTGTGTGCACCTTTCACCAGTCTACTCCTTCGTCTTACTTTCTGCTCCCTCATTTTGCATTCCCTCGCATCCAGCGACATTACCAAGCACCTCTTCAGCTTTACCGTAGCCATCTGTCGCAGGATCCCGGTTTTGGCTTGCAGCTTTCATATCGTCGACTGCTTGCTGCTTATCTTTCGCGGCAGAGTCCTTCCACGCCTCGCTGCCAGTGACCGCACCAACGACACCCTATTGACAAGATAGTATTAGCCATGGTGGTCATATGTCGAGATCGTGTTTGCTCACCTCTACAGCGCCCTTTATGTATTCCGCATGTCCTCCCACGAGAGATGGCTGATTTTGGTTTGACATTTTGCTTGTGGGTTGGAGTGTGATCTTTTAAACTGTGAGTGTCGATGAAAGATGGAAGAGTCTATAGGATCCTGCGATGTTTGAAGAGGTTAGATATGTAGAGACCATACATGTACAAGCTCAACCTGGAAGTCCTCCGTTGAGGGGCGACATCGTGACGTAAGACTTAAGGTATCGTTGAGAAGGCCTCGGAGGGGAGCTGACAAGCTGGGAGCTGACCTCATCAGATTTATATGTCACAGTGTGGTTTATCCATTTCAATGGCCTCAAACTCTTTACTTTTCCAAAAGACTTGAATTGGATTGTCTCATACATTCCCATCTCAATCTCGCACCTCAGCAAGCTTCATTGAACATCGAAAAGGGTTTCCTCCTTTTCAACCCCAATCATTGGCAAAGTATTATCTATTGCTAGGGTTGGCTAGGGTTGAGTTGGGGTAGTGATGTTCGCTGGTAAGAATCTCAGTTCAACTTTAGTGATACGGAACATTGACAGGCAAGATGTGCAAAGTTCACACCTTGAGCCAATAAAATCGATAGACATGAAGCAGATGGCCAATGGTGAAAACGTTGTTCAAATCAATAATTCGTGGGTATCACGTGGAGATATGCTCAGTTTCATCAGTCGTCTATCGCAAGCCGTTCCCTTGCCGTTGGCCTTCGCCTGCTCAGTATTCCACTACCGATGCCATCCGGCGGTCGTTGCCTCCCTTCTTGCGCTTCAACCCGATCATCTGGATCATTTCTGTCCAGAATCCCACTGGTGGGTCAATGAAAGTGGCCTCGTAGGCGTCAACGAGCGGGCGTTCCCATACTAGATCAGCCTCCGTAGACTTGACAATCTTGGTACGCTTGATGATCTTCCATGCGATGTAGAGTATTGGTGCAAGGATAAGCATAGCGTAGTAGGTGAAGAAGCTGTCGACGCTGAAGCCACCGCGGAATGACGAGTAGCCGTAGCAGAACACGATGAGTGTCATCCAGACAAGTCCGATGTAGGCAGAGTATGGTTGGAACCAGCCGCGGTAAGGCAGGGTCTTGCGGTCGAGTCCCTGAGCTTTGCAAGCCTTGTAAAAGAAGATGTAGGTCAAGGTCATGACAATGTAGTTGATAACTCCACCGGCGGTGACCAAGTTGATGAGCCATGTGAGTACCTTTGCGGAGCCATTGCCAAGTTGGAGGAATGCCAAGCACGGGAAGCACATGACGACGCCGAAGCAAGCAAGAGGTACTCCACTCTTTGTGCAGTATCTTAGGAACCCTGGGGCACGACCTTCAAGAGCGAGTCCGTATAGCGAACGAGTCGCACAGTAAGTGTATGTGTTGCCAGCAGAGAAGATGGAAGTGACGAGAAGGGCGTTGACGAGATGAGGTAAGCCGTGAACGCCCAGGTTCTGCATGGCAATAACATAAGGCGAAGCAGCGCCGGTACCACCACCAGTCAGTTTTCCACCAAGAATGGCAGTCAAGGTAGGGTCGTTGTACGGGATCAAAACACCAACGGCGAGAGCTCCCATGATGAAGAAGATCCCGAACCGCCAGTACACGGTCTTGAAGGCGTTCTTGATGTAGATTCGAGGCCGACGAGCTTCCGCCGCTACCATTGAGATATATTCTGGGCCGACGACGGTGAAAGACGCAGACCAAAGAGCTGCGAGAAAGCCCTCAAACCGGCCAAGAGATCCGGTGCTCAAGTGTTCTGCAAAGGCTCCGGGCTTGCTCCAATACCGGAATCCGTATCTGAAAGTACGTTAACAACAGTGCTCATCGAGTGGTGCGTGGACATATACGTACGCATCATTTTGGGGATTTCCACCGCACATCGTCACAAAGGTGAAGGAAAATAGCATTATGATCAAAATGACTTTGCCTCCCGACAGCCAGAACTCAGCTTCTCCATACGCCTTGACTGCAAGACAGTTCAAGAGTGCATAGAACACGATGCAGACTGCAATAACAGCTGCTGCGGGGATATCGTCGCGCCAGAAGTCCAGGACCGTGCACAAGGCAGTGATCTCGAAAGGAATCTACTAATGTCAGTACATAGCCGCTGGCTCTTTGAGAATGTAGACTAACCAGAAGAGCCTCGTAGAGGAAGAAATTCCATCCAGCCATGAAGCCAAAGGCATCATCCACCCATTGGCCAGCGAGCCTATGTAAAGGTTAGCGTGAAGCTGAGGTAGGGCAAAGTGAATGTTCGTTTGCATACCGTATGAAACCTCCAGAGACAGGCATCAACACCGTCATCTCAGCGATGCAGTTGTTCACCAAGCCCAGCATGCAGGAGTAGATGGTGTATGCGAGAAACAAAGAGGCTGGGCCACCAGAGTGAAGTCCTCCACCGATGGACACGAAGAGAGCCGTGCCTATCGAGCCTCCAATAGCCAGTAGTTGGATCTGTCGGTTACCAAGGCGTCTTTGAAGGTCGTCCTTGTTCTCGCTGATGATTCCATGGCTGATGTCGACGTCTTCGACGTCAACGTCTTTCTCGCGGACGAACTTGTCGAATACACCCATGATGGCTGCTGTTGTTCGCCAGATACCGGATGGTGAGTGAGGTTGAGATAGAGAAAGGCCTTGTGGTAAGGCTGTGGCATGTGCGGCTGGCGTTCATATATCCCAGCAGGCCAAGGTGCTCGACCGACGACGGCCACGCGACAAGGCAGCTTAGCCTTCAATGATCTGCAGCAAGACTAACTTACTTCCGGAGTAGCACCTCCACAGCCTAGCGTCTAGCGTCGTGCAGGTGAATCTAGGCCAGAACGCGCTTCTGTACAAGTCCGTGACACTTCCTCTCACACCGGTACCTCCGATTGTGAGACCACCTGAGCCAATGGCCATTTTGGTTGCACCCTGTTCAAATATGATAAGCAGAACGCATCTCAGTGGAACCAGTGGGGAGTCTCTTGCCCTGGCGACAAACCTTGCACGCATAGCCAGCGCTATCTCGTGGAGTAACGATGGTACCTACGATGCCAGCTTAGCCAGGCTAGGCCTGGCGGCATCTCCGACCTTTCATGAGGCGTAGTCCACGGTCTCGGCGCCCACAAAGGGCTTCTTGGATGCAAAGCTGCGCGAGTGTGTGAGTGCGCGAGCAGCTTCGGCTAGAAAAGCTCTAGAATTCTCGGCTCCGAGGGGATGTCTCCGGGCGGGCACGATTGGCTTTTTGCCATGTGCTGGGGCTACCAGACTTTCCACCCACGGTGGGCCGTGGCCTTGGCCTCACCTCTCATCAACCGCGGAGACATCTCGAAATGATCATCGTCTGCTCCTCGAATGCTCCATCCGTCGTCACCTCGGGCGTGCTGGTGGAACCATCATGAGAGCCATGTAGCGAGTGGCCAACAGCGCTAAGGTATGCTCCGTGAAGCTCGACTTGATCCTCTGTAGCGCCTGCCCTGAGCAAGCAGGTGAGATCAAAGCGCACACCTTTTCGGCCAGCCTGATTTTCGATGCACACTATGTGCAAAGGTGGCTTGAGACGGCGGACCAGGTGCCCAGACGATTCTGCTGTATGTATGTCGCCACGTTGGCAAACTCAAAATGCGATGAGAGTATGTACAGCAAAGTCGTGAAAATCTGGAATCCGAATCTGGACTTTCGCATGTCATGCGCAAACCGCTTGAGGTTTAGTCAGGCTTTTCGCGCCTCATCTTCTCTTTCACGTCCACCTTCAGTGAGTACTTTATCAATGTGTCCATACATCAAAGAGGAATCCAAAAGAGATCTCTACGATCACTGCCGTGTATTCTGACATCCCTCACTGCTACTCGGTACTCAACAACAGTCCGCCCTGCCCGCAGACGACAGCCGAGCGCTCCCCAATCGGTCCACGGAGGACACCCTCTTACCAGCGAGGAACGAGTGAGCCTCCTTGGAACAAAGGTAGCAACAGTAACTCTCTCTCTACATTCAATCGAAATATATGGTTCTCCTCGAATATGAGCACAATTGAAGCCAGCCGTCACTGCGACCAGAAACCACCTCCAAAAGGAAAATACATGCTGAAGCGCAAACAACAAAGGCAAAGTCTCGAACGGAATAGCACACATCCACCATCCATAGCCCATTTAGATCGTGGGCGAAAAAGCAACAGTCCGCGAACGTGGCACATCGCGTCGTAAAAGAAGGAGAAAAAAATGGCGTCCCAAAATCACATCATCACGCACCGCCAAAGCCTCCATCCAGCGCGCCTCTCGCACGCTCCAACCTCCGCCTCATCATCAGCATCCTCATCTCTCTACTCATCTCCTCTTTGCCATCGGTATCCTCCTCTTGCCGCTGCAATTCTCTGACGACATGCCTCAAGCTCTCCACAACCCCGAACAGCAAAGCATTGTCCCTGAGGCCAAGCCCGACTCCTTTGGGATCTAGAAGCGCATTGACAACAACCGAGGTGACGTCTCTCGACGGTTGCCCATAACGCTGAGCAGTAGACGCTTGTTGAGGCATGTGCACAGTCGATCTCGTTTCGCTGCCAATTCCAGAATCTGCGCGATCAGAGCTGCTAGAGCGTCGCAACCGCACAGCAGTTCCCGGCCTTTTGTCAATGTCTATATTGGGCGAAGTCGTCCCATTTGTCCAAAGTGAAGGAGTCTTGTGTGGTTCAACATGTGGATCTTGCTTCGTCAGTTCGGCTCCACCTGTTTGCGGACTTTGACGACCCATCATTACACCATCCTGTCCTGGATCGCTGAGCGGACTGACGGGCCGGTGTGGTAAGCCCAGAAAGCCACTGAACTGGTTCAGCGATGCTGAAATTGGAGACACCGGTGGGGAACTTGCGCCATCTTCCTCCGAATCTTCATCAAACGAATCGCTGCCCTCTCTCGCAGTTGCGAAAGAGTTCATGGTGCTGGTACTCTCTTCGCTCAGCGGCCTCATAGCCTTTTGCCTCTCCGCGAACTCTCGTTCAATGGCTCTCAGTCGCTCTGGAGTCTGCGGTGTGGGCGGTGGGAATACACCCCCTCGCGCACCAGGATCGGAGCTATAACCATCATCCATATCGCCGTCTTCGGTTGAGGCGACCGGTCCTCTGGCTGTTTCGGTGCTAGACATACTTCCCGTGCTAGACTGCGACGCCCTCCTCTGTCCATTGTATCTCGCCATAGCGTTAGTCAGGAAGAAACTTTCATAATCAAAAGCATCCTCTCTGTGTTCATGCGGAACGACCCCTTCGCCTTCATATTCAGGAGCATCTTCGTAAACGCTTTCTCCAGCGTCGGAATCGGAAGGCGCATAATCATCATCGATGCTGGAGTCTGTCTTTGAGATATAGTCATCACTCGATGTACCCGGGAGCAGAGGAGAAGACGCAAAACCATCGTCCGATGAAGGAGGAGACGGCGGAGCTGCGAGCATGTCTTCCACATCATTGCCGTTGCGAAATCTTCCAGGAGTCTTGATAGAGCTGAGCTGATGATCTGAATATCTTTGCTCTGTGGAGCTCAAGTTTGCTATCCCGCTGGGCATTCGCTTGTGACCCATTTCTACAGTGGTTCCGCTCCGCTTACGTCCAGATTCGTTGGGCGGAGATGGTGTCGTCCGGACTTCTCGTACTTTCAACCTTCTCTGTGCCGTCGAACCTGCTACGATCTCCACAACCCTCGCACATTGAATGTGGTGCTTCTGGGCGTTTCCAGCTTGCTCAGCAAATGCATTGCGACTCCCGGAAGCTACCCAAGAATCAGTCTTGCGAGCATCCTGCGCTTCGAGGGCCTCATTGCGATTGATGTCGCCGGCTCCAGGATTATAGAAGAACTCCGGCGCGGCACTCTCAGCGTTGTTAAATGGTGTTGTCTCTGTTGTTCGCAGACTTGCCTGACTCTTCCTCCTAAGGCTATCTTCGCGTGCACGTTCCTTGAGCGTGGATATTTTACCTTTCAAGCTAGACATTTGCTCGCGCAAATCTGATGTGCGAGAACTTGCCCGAGAAGACGGACGATAGTATCCCTGACCACTGTTCGTGTCATGACTGAGAGAGCTCTGGTGGTGATACCGATGCCTCATGGCGTCTGTCCAGCTAGACTCCTCCCGCAGGACTTCGTCACCTTCGGGTAAAGCTTCCATGTGATTTGGGTCCGGTGATGCTCTATTATGCAAGGGATGATCACGGCCAACTCCTAGAGAACCATAACTCTTGCTTCCTCGCAGTCCTGGCGTCTGGGTGGGAGATTCTGTCATTCTTGTACGCGATGGTGTCCTACTGCGCGACTGCTCAACGACCCCCGAGTGATGCTGTTCGAGCGAGGTGAGAGGTCTGTCGGGTAGATCAACTTCACTGAAATTGCGTGTGTGCTGATAGTGCCTTCCCATAGCAGGTGTCGATGCTTGGGAATGCAGAGTTCGATAGGCCACGGGCTGATCATGATCAGTATCACGGTCGTAGTTGTTGTAGTGCTGCGGCTGGGGAATATAGCGGACTCGACTATTGTATGACGCTCCACCACCAGGCGAGTAATGGGTGCCGGCCGAACCCAGCGACGTCGCGCGTTTCAGATTGGCGGCCGTCAAAGGAGCCACGAGATCGCGTGCACCGCGAAGGTTGCCTTCCATAACGTTCAGCCGTTTCTTTGCATTGGCCAAAATTTCTTCTGCCCGCTTCGACAGGACAGCGGAATTATACTCTTCCAACTCCTGCTTCCGCCGCTGCGCATCGACCTCAATGCTCTCAAACTGCGGTGCATTGTCGTCGACGGTGTCATCGTCGCTACCCGGGCTCTCGGGCTTCGCATACTTTGCCAGGAAATCGGCCATGCCGGACAGCCCAGACGAACTGCCACTCTTCCGGCGAATTTCCCGCTCGGGAAGCTGCAGCTGCTCGCCCGCCAGATTGCCCACATCCTGAAGCACAGGCTCGGGTGGAGGCAGTGTGTAGTCGCTGTCGATGGAGCCATGCGAGACGTTGCGATCGCGGCGGGCATCCCGCAGATTACTATTGCTGGCGGTGCGGCTGCGCAGGAGCATCATCTTTTTGCTCATCAGCCCTAGCCTTTCCTTGTCCTTTCCCGCCATGTCTCGGCCGCCCGCGGCCTGCTGCCGCCGCTGCTGCTGCTGCTGCTGTCCGGCACTGGAACGGGGACTACTCCGCTCCCGTAGGTAGGAGGGACTGGGTGGTCCGCGTGCAAAGCCGACGCGGGAACCCGTGTCAGTCGCTGCCGTAAAGTCGCGATCCGCGCTGGGCAGGATGTTGTCGGGGTTCGTCAGCGTGGGCGAGGGCGGCAGCGACAACGTCGTCTGCTCGGGAGCCGTGCGCTGTGGGAGCGCATGCAGAGCGGCCGACATGCTGACCATCGCGCGCAGGGCAATCCCTATATCTGGCGCAGCGCTATGCCGTCCCACCGCCTAACCCGTCGCCGCGGTACACCAAGCACGCACGCGGCACGCCGCTGCAGGTCGCGGTCGAGTCCCGTGGCCGAAAGAGGCTGCCAGCGATACAGAGCACAGGGCGTGGAACCCAACCTCGAAGTAGCTCGTTTGCGCCCAAATCTCACTCGTTATGGCTGCGAACTGACTCTGTCTTGTTTCATCGCTCCCATGGAAATGTCTCTCGCTCGGTTCGGATGGCATGTGCCGATGCACTTTTCTTTTTTCTTGACAAGAACCTGCAACTGCTCACTCAAAAATCACGCGCATGGTATGGTGTAGGAACGTGCAAGGTAAGGTCTGCCCTGGTTGTTATCCCGGCGAAATACGCCACGAGAGCACGGCATTGAAAACTACCTAGCATCCTCTCAAGGAGGTTAGAGCGATCGTTCCTCCCTTTTCGCCGACGTGTGTCTATTAAACTTTTTTTGATGACTCGGATGACTGATGATGATAGCTCCTGATGGATCATCTTGCGTTTCTTGGGCGGCAACTGGATGATTTGATACAACGTTAATCACAAAAAGCTGTGCTACTGCTCGACGCTCGTGGTAGCACTTGTTCTGCTAGTTATCATCGCTTGTGCTGTTCCTGCAGGAACCCCGCATCGTACAACTTGAGTTTAGAACTACCTTATCTCCTGCATGGTGCATGTTGGATGAATTTCCCTCCAGGTCGACAACGTTCTAAGAAGCGTCAGAATTAGACTGTGCGATGCTGGGCATGATTGCCAAGGTCACGACGAGGACTGCTTTCTACGGATATCATACTACCGTAGTATGTGGAATCCATCGAAGGTAAGGTACGTTTGCACCTGCCTTACGTATGCGACCTACGCAACCTTCGAAGCTCGGCCGGAGATCTACTTTATATCTCAGAAAAGATCCCACATCATCACAACGTTAACATTGAACATCACATCATCTCAATATCAAAAATGCGCCCGCACCTTATTCCAGCATCGCTCCTGGCGATAGCAACCACCGCATTAGCCCAAACCCCAAACGGAACCTATCCAAAAACCTCGACGAACCTCGGCGTAGACTTCGGATCCGTGTTTGTAACACCTGGAGCTGCAATAATTCCAGATGGTAAGAAATGAGTTCTTGTTCATGAAGCGAGGTTTGTACTGACACGCCTTCTACAGACGTCCTCTCCCAACCGGGCATTCACTCCAACACCTCCTATCCAAGAACCTACATGATCTTCATGCTAGATCTCACTATCCCAGATTCAGACGTCACCACAAACGCAACATCTACTCTCGTCCCCGGTATAGCACAGAACCGCACGACTCGCCTCCACTGGTGGACAAGCAACCTGCATCAAACCTCCAATGGCTCTTTCGTCAGTGCCTCCACCGGCCCTGCGCCTTACACGGCTCCCAGACCCCGAGAGGGAGACATTCCGCATACATATGTGCAGTATCTGTTCGAACAGACTCCTTTCTTCCAATTTTCTGAGGAGGTTTTTGAGGGACTCTATTTCTCGGGCCTGTCGAATGACAGATTCAATTACACGTTGAAGCCGATCGTTGAAATGGTTGGGGAGCCGGTTGCTGCGAATTATTTTACTAGTGTTTATCAGAGTTGATAAAAAAGAAATGGGATTATGGAAGAAGCTTGAAATTTCGTCTTTCCCTGCAGATGGTGAGATGCATGCACGCTGCAAGCTTATGCAGGTACCGTCGCCTCGCGTATGGATGATGCAGGAGTCGGGATGGTGCTGGAGCCGGAACTCGGAGCGGAATAGCACTGCGGACTTGCTATGTCGAAATGCGGAGTTTAAGATCGAGCTACAGCTTACACTGTAACGTGTGCAAGCTAGAAGTCGTATTTCATGGAAGTCGTTAGCTTGTCTTGGCGTCCCCCTTCCACAGTACACATATCTTCATGACCATATAGCTTCACAACCACACGTCGCATTAATATTCTGAGTAGGCCAAATTACTAGGCGTGATCAGTTTGGTAATATGTACCGCAGCTACATAATTGTTTGTCGTGATGTTGTCGCTAGATAGAGAAGGGGGTTTCTGAAGCTTGTGAAGCTCTGAGTTTGTATTCAAAACTTAAGATTGCGACGAGAAATCGGGCGTGGATTGGCAGTGCGGTGGTAGTATTAATCATCTTAGAGGATTGTGAACGCTCGAGGTCATCTAAAGTCCGAATAACTCTAGCGGGGACAGCCGCGCCAGTAAAAGCCATTGATTCGATGGTATTTGATTACTTAATTGGTTAGCTTAAGAGACTAACGACTTCCATGAAATACGACTTCTAGCTTGCACACGTTACAGCATATGAACGCATCGGAGTAGAATCCTCCAGGAAGTGTACCTGTGGCCTTCACCCGTCCTTCTGCACTGGATTGGATGCATGCTTTGCTAGACTGCGGGTCTTCGAACAGCGCAGTTTACTCCGGCGCGTTGAGACGCTGTATATATGGAAGCCAACGCGTCGCTTCTTCTTTCGATACAACACACCCGTTTCTACTCGGAGAACGATCAGTGATCAAGCTTATAAAGTAAACACATAACATCCGAACAACAATGTCCCTTACCATCCGCCCTGCCACACTGACCACCGCAGACCAGGATCTCTTCATTGATTTCAAGGATTCCCAGCTCAAATGGTTGTCTGCAGTGGGCAGCACCGGCCAATGGGGCACCAAACCTGCTCGTGAGGAGAATCCTACAGTCTCGGAAAGGTCTCACCTGTGGGTGGAGAGGAGTGAGCGACATGCTCCATGGGGAGATGACTGGTGTCGAGCTTTCGTAGCGGAGGCAGCGTCATCAGGCGCACCCTTGGCTGGACTGGTCCTGGAGTCGAAAGCACCTGCTCATCTCAGTTCTTTCATCAGGGACACGGAACAGGACCAGAGTGAGCCATTTGTCTACCTCGCATATCTGATATCGAATCGAAATGTAGGCGAGGAGAGGAAGGGTGTTGGCGCTGCATTAATCGCTCTCGCCAAGGAGGAGACTCGTGGTGCAGGGTTGAATCGTTTGTGTCTCGATTGCTGGCGAGGCAATGATCGGAAGTTAGTCAGGTAAGTCGAAGGTTTGCGGGTAGATTAGGACAGAACTAATGCTCTCATGCTCTAGATACTATGAGAGTCAGGGCTTCGTAGCTATTGGTGACTTCCACGTTCCGGTCGCAGGCAAGGATGACTGGCCCGGCTGTGTGTTGGAGATGCGGCTTTGAATCTTGGAGGCGAGCCTTGCTGGCGATTTGCGGACCGCCCTTACAGCGTCTTAACGCATCGGCGTAGCATCCTTCCGGTAGAGCGGACCTATAGCCTTTGCTATACCTCTCTCTGGCCAGGAATGGCTGAAACCCCATTAGGTGACTGCCCTTTGTATGTCGCATTCCACTCCGATGCGTCCAAACGCTGTATCCCAGGTTCCAAGACCTCAAAGTACCAAGTGCCGGAAGTTTGAAATCGTAACAGATGTCATTGCCGGCTCCCGATCCCTGAAGAGATTTCTGCTCCACCCTGATGGTATCGATGCATCCTTGGAAGCCAGCATTAAGACCACTGACCCGTCGTTTCAACCTCATGGTCTCGTCCCACTGGGTGGCATGAAAGATTGGGATAACTTCAGTAGAGCAGGCACTCCTGCCAATCTATAATTCAATCGGATCGGTGCCGACGTTCGATCCGCTTTAGCAAGATCTTACCCAATACCGAAGATGCTGTAGCTTGGAAGAATGAGACGAATATGAAACATGATCTCTTGGCAGCCCTCTCATGGCTAACCAAGCGGCATCCTCATCATGGAACTCCTCGTCTCCGTCGATTCGAACCCAAATGGTCTGAGATCGAATTCCTGCTCTTTGATAATCTTGAATCCGTGTTTCAGGTACAGCCCTTTCCCCATATCAGAGGCGCCCAAAACTGCAATCACTCCTTGTTCATCAGCTCTGCGACAGCCGTATTCAACTAACATACTGCCACTGAAGTCTTTGGTTAGCAAATTCATGAACACGTCAGAAAGTCTAGTCAAGGAGTGGTGTCTATAGCATCAAACACCGTGGTTGTGTTTCGCCAGGACGTTTTCAGCATACTTACGCGGCACGTCGTTGGAACTTGGGATGTACAACCAGGACTACAAGTTCTGCGGCTCCTGTCAGTAATGGATCGCACCGATAATGATAGACAATACACGAAGACGGACCGAGCAGCGACTCACTGAAATGTCTCTGGTTGGCGAAGAACTCATCTCTGATTTTCGCCCACTCTTGGGCTCCAGCGGCGAACAAACTCAGATTCTGGGGAGCCTCTTTCTCTGCCCTCTCCTTATCGTTTTGCGTCTTCTTGGCTTCATCCACTCCACTCTCTAATCGCCAGTTGGCAGCCGCAGCCATCACTCCGGTTCCATCATCTGTGACCTGTATCCACTCGCTAGCTTCGTCTTCACGTGCGAATGCATCGTGCACTACAAGACAAGCACATCAATGTCAGCCTCGCTCAGGGCGAATGAAGTAGAAATCACAACTAAGAGCTGCAGTTGGCTCATAGGTTTGACGCTACATCTGTACCTCTGCCACTCTTCCGCATACTTACTGAACCCCTCGATGATGGCTTGCCGGGTCGTGCCTTTGAGAGCTTCGCGTTCCATGGCCTGAGCGGAGGGTGTGTCTCTCATGGCGAGATCATCGAGCACTACGAACTCGTGAATGTCAGATTGCAAGAGTGGAGATAGTGTGTGAAAGTCATCTTTCTGGTTGTTGTCGTAGCGTAGTTGATGATGGGGAAGACTGGTGGAAGGAATCGAGGCGAAGCTGTTCCAGGTGCTTGGCTTCAACTTATACAGTCTACCACCACCTTCACGCGGGACTGCGTGGGGCGTTTGGAAGTACGTAGCACAGCGGGTGTCAATAGACAGTGAAAATGTGCCAGCCTTGCGAGGTGTTTAATCTCACGCAGACTGTCGCTCTCTCGCGGGTAGCTCTCTTTAAACAGGTTAGAGTCCTGCTTACTGCTATAGTCGCTGTTGTAAGAGCCGGAGAGCGGCGGCTTGCGTGAGGGCTGTCACCTTGGATTCTGGTAGATCTTTTCACTGTCTATTGACACCAACTGTGTAGGGCGTCTGTTGTAGATATTCCACGTCGCGAATCCTTCTCTTCCCCCACCCCTGCTGCACTGCTTGCCGGTCGCGACTCAAGGCTGCGAAAGTGTGCTCTTATCTTTGACAGGTCTCTGAACCACATGTCACGCCCTTTGAATCCTTCCGTACGGGACATGTGCATGTGCATGTACATGCTCCCGCAGCTCTTGCCATCTGCAGCTCTTGCCATCTGCAGCTCTTGCCCTCTGCAGCTCTTGCCCGCTTCATTTCCTGCTCTTGCTACAGATAGCTCGTCATGGACCACCTCGACTCTCGCTTTCTCTCCTTACTCAACCGTATTCATGTTGCTTTTCGTCGTTCCTCGCAACCTCGATGTTATGAAGCTTCCATGTCGATCAGTCTTGGTCAGAATTCGACCTCACCGATTCGTCGTCGTCTTGGCGCTGAAGTGGAGTTTGCCAGTTTCGTGAACTTGGTTTGTCCTGGTCAACAATGCATGCATCATTAGATGAGAAACACATCGTAGCCGCAGCTGAGGTGAGCATCGCATGGCATCCAGACCTGATGGAAACTAGACGCTCCACAATCCATCTACTCGTCCACGGAACAAAAGGCGCCATATTCCGCTCGCTACCAGAAAACAAAACACGCCCCAAACCGTGACCAGGCACACCCATGCCGGAGCGGTCAATGGATGACGAAAATAGTAGTCGCACGAGCAGAGAGCGTCCAGCTTCTGCTAGACCAAAGTATCCTTCTTTGCGCCACAAGACCGCTTTTGCTGGTCCAGATGATGCCATGTCTAGTCTTCGAGTCGTCAACGTGTTTTCGCCGAGAGAAGAGCAGCCGCAATACTTCACTAACATCGATACAACCCAAGACGACCCGCCGGACTCCCCAACATCCGATCCAGATGTCCCACACTACAGTCCTTCTAGAGAGGATATGTCTTCTCGCATAGCTTCTCCAGCGCCTGGAAGCGTGCTCAATGCTTTGGAGGAGCGAGAGGACGAGCATACTTCCGAGACGCTCAAGCCGCTAGCGTATGGGCAACATGAAGAAGATGAGTTCGGGCTGGACTCGTTCAATCTCAAAGCTCCTCCACCGGGACGTCTACCCAACAGCATTGAAGAGGTTACAAATCGTTTCTTCTCTGCAGACCACTTGAACACGATCTTACGCGATCAACTGTTCGCTGCTCGCTTCACTGGATTTCTCGAAAATTACCAGCCGCAGCATATTGCAAATCTCAAACAGTACGCAGAAACTCAAAAGGTTATCAAGGCTATTGAGTACGCAAACGCGACTGCAAGGCAAATGTCTTTTCAGCAAGGCCTTCCCGTTGAGCCCGCTGCCAAACTGTCCTCGCATTTCGAAGCAAGAAAGAATCAGCTTGCTCAAGAGTTGGTCGATGAGGCTTTGCCAGCACACTTGACGCACCAATTGGTGTCGTTGGTGACAGATACGCTAGTAAAAGAAATCACTGGCACTAATTCACCCATCATGCATGATTTGATCCCGAGTCTCGCAGAGGTGTATTGTATCAGTGATCCTGCTCTCCCAGACAATCCCATAGTCTATGCTTCCGAAGGTGAGACTCTTGCATGCTACTGAAATGAGCAATCACTGCTAACGTCAACACGATAGAATTCTACAACACTACGCTGTATGGACGGGAACAAGTCATTGGTCGCAACTGTCGATTCCTACAAGGCCCAAACACTTCACCCTCATCCATAAGAAGGCTAGTAGAAGCTCTGACGCGAGGAGAAGAGTGCTGCGAAACCGTTTTGAACTACAAAAGAGACGGCAGTCCATTTGTGAATCTTCTGCTAATTTCCCCTCTATATGATAACAAAGGCTTGGTCAGGTATTTCCTGGGCTGTCAGATAGACGTTTCCTCCCTGATCGAAGGGGGCAAAGGAATAGAATCCTTCGCTCAGCTCCTGGCTCAAGATCGTTCGCAAAACAGACTGTCAAGGCCTGCCTTGTGCCGAGATCCAAAGCAAGCGCTACACGAGCTCGGACAGTTCCTGTCTCTTGAAGAGACAGATGCAATGAACAATCAGACAAAACGCACAAGCATCCAGCCGCTATACTCTCTAGCATCAGGAGCGACAGGGAGACCAGGGAGTCGCAGCAGCAGGATCATACTAGGGATGGATCTTCCAGCTCCCACCCAGCAGATGTGGCCTCCTGCGAGCCTTGGGTCTTCAGGGCGGCTGCCAGGAGTATATCAGAATTACGTCCTCGTCCGTCCGTATCCCTCTCTACGCATAACATTCACCTCCCCAGCGCTCCGCATTCCCGGCTTACTACAAGCCAAGTTCCTCGATCGAATAGGTGGTCCGGAGTCAGTACGAGCAGGTCTCCTCGATGCCTTGACGCAGGGCACAGGCGTAACTGCTAAGATCGCATGGCTCACAGCCGGTTCCGACTCTCTGGACCACGGGAAAGTTCGATGGATACATTGCACGCCTCTTTTGGGAAGTGATGAGAAAGTAGGAGTTTGGATGGTGGTTATGGTGGAGAATGAGCTTGTTACTGGAGGACTGAATCGTTATAGTCAGGTCGTCACTCCTGGTGTGGACTCCGTTCAGGGTGCGCAGCGGTATACTGGAGCGAAGTTGTACGCGGATTACCTGAGGCGAGAAGGAAGGCCTGGGACAGGAGAGACGATAGCGAGCACATCTTCGACACGAGAGCGAAGGACGGTCGATGAAGTGTTTCGAGACTTTTAGATCATGGAACTGTTGGGCATTGCCGAAGTTTAAGCAAATGTCAACGTCTCAGGCCATGTTGTGGCGGGCAAGCATTTTGGACGTATGGAAGTCGAGGTTGTGTAGCCTATTAAGACTGGTGTTTCGACAAGCAGAGAGACGGTAGCTAGGGACGCTGTTGTCTAGTGCTTACCTGGGCAACATGGATACACTGGGCAATCAGGCCATTGATAAAGGTGTAAGCACTCTTCCTTTCCTCAGCGCCCAAGCAGGGCAAAAGGACAAGAACGCTCGCAGGAGACACGTCTTCTTTCTCACACACTTAGCTAGGCAGGTGAAGTTGGACCTCACAAAGTTAAGGTCTGGGAAAGAAATGCAAAGCAAAATGAAGCAGGAAAGACTATTCATACTGGGCTCGAGACAGGAGCAAGGGATGATATGAAGTAACAAGGGAAGGAGCAGACAACTCGAAAAACTCCTAAAACTTTAATCGAACATCACACTCCCACCTATTCTATGTCTTAGAGAATGAGTCTCTGCATACTTTCTGCCATTCAATGGTAATGACTACCGTCTGATAACGAAGTCCACCTGGGGACCACATCACAAAAGTGCATGATCGAATCGCTCATCCAGCAGGTTCTTCTTTGCAGATACAAGCACTCATTCACGATAATATACATACAGTATATATAAGAATTCTATGTGATAGATGATGTTGTTGTTGGCAGAGGGTTGATGCCAAGCCCCAAGCTCGTGTAAAGTTTTGAAAGAGTCATATACAACTCAATTTTCTCGGACTTCATCAACGACCACAGGTTCCTTAGCTCAGTTGGTTAGAGCGTGGTGCTAATAACGCCAAGGTCGAGGGTGTATGTTATTCTGTTCTATGTTGCATCAAATGATCCAACTAATTCCATTCTCAGTCGACCCCCTTAGGGACCATCTCTAAATGCTTCATCGTCCTGTTGACCTGAGGGTTGCCAGGACTATCCTTTTCTTTTTGCTCCAGCTTAGGGTATGGACTGCGTGACAGATGACTGCGACCATTAGAGGCAAATGAGGTGTACGCATAGAGGCAAACGTAAAGCACTGCATCTACATAGCTTACCTAGTGTAAGTGGGTTTGCTTTTCGTTTTGCTGTTCCTTATCTCATCTCACCACAGTTCTGAAGCCGAGTCGAGTCGGCGTTCAAAGGAATTGGGCAAGAAGAATGACGAAAAGATCGAAAAGAACGCTACGTTCGACGCCGTGCTACCGTATGTTCATAGCTTCGTTGCCTGTATATTTATACTGTTAACTTTTCCCTAGAGGACTCCTGCGCTTGCTATACTTTGACACTTCAAGCAGAACCAATAAGCTCAGGAATCTCCGTAGCAGGCGTCGCGCTCTTCGCTCCCCTTCCTCCAAAACCCCACCGGATCTGGTTTGGCATGTTGACATCCACTCCTAAATCATCGGCCCTGTTTGATTGATCAAGATCAGTAACGTTTCCCACACCAGGAATGTCTTTCACTTATCACTTACCATGCAAAAACCAATCCCGGGTTCTTCTGGAATCCTCGTCCAACGATAACCAGGTCCAATCCCTCCTTCTCAACGAGGTCGCTGGCAAGCTGAGCGGAGTCGATCGAGCCCACAGAGCCCACGGCCATTTTACTACCGACAGCTTTCTTCGCCTTGATGGCGAAAGGAGCTTGGTAGGCCGGCTTGGTGTGTGGGTGTTGCTTGGGGTGGTTGCCACCTGAACTGACGTCTAGAAGGTCCACGCCACGCTCGGCCAACAATGGAGCCAGCTTCGCGGTGTCGTCGGCAGTCCAAGATTCTGGAATGTCTTTCTGCTCCTCTAGCCAATCGGTGGCGCTGATTCGGAGGAATAGAGGCATGTCCTTTGGAATGATGGCTCTGGTTTCCTCGACAAGCTCCAGCGTAAGTCGTACTCGGTTCTCGAAGCTGCCACCATACTTGTCGGTTCTCTGGTTGCTGACAGGACTGATGAAGCTGTGGAGGAGATAGCCGTGTGCGTTGTGAATCTCAATGACATCGAAACCGGCCTTGAGAGCCCGACGGACGGATGCAAGGAAGGCCTTCTTAAATTCATCAATGTCTTCCAGGGTCATCTCCTTGGGCTGAGCGTGTTTCTCGTTCCATGCGATGGCGCTGGGAGCGTGCACATCATCTGGCCATCCGTTGACATCCTTGCCTGCGATATCACCAGAGCTTAGCCAAGGTGCCACAGTGCTTGCCTTGCGACCTGCGTGGGCGAGTTGGATCATGATTTTCTGGTTCTGTGAGTGGGCAAATTCGACCACCTTCTGAAGAGGTTCAATCTGGCTGTCTTTCCAGAGTCCTACATCCTCAGGCGTGATACGACCGCGAGCTTGAACAGCAGTAGCTTCCACGCAGGCGAGTCCTGGACCGCGTTGAATGATGCCACCCATGTGGGTTGTGTGCCACTTGATTGAGTTAGACCATACATCGATGAACAGACTTCCAGTGGATCAAGACATACCATCGTGTAGTGTCCATCTTCAGCTGAGTATTGGCATAATGGACTTAACATGATGCGGTTTTGAAGTGTCTGGCAAGCATTAATACCCATACAACGCCTCAGTATTCACTGAACGTACCAAACCACGAAGCTTCAAAGGTCGGAACAGCTTTGGAACATCTTTCTTTCCTTCGCTGAGCAGTGCAGTGCCGGCTGGAGGGTTTTGGAGAGGAGTGAAGTATGGAGTGTTTGGTGCAGCCTTGTTCACAAGATGACCTTCAGTCACCGCAGGTGCTTGAACATTATGGTGCGAGGTGCTCATTCTTCCGGTGATGAGATGTTCTGTTTGTCGATTGGTGAAGTTGTCCGTGTGAAGTTTGTAGCGCAGTAGAAAAACAACTTGGAAGAGCTTCTTATTATGATGCCCGTGCTTGGGTAAGCTCTCACTCAATGGTTGTTACACGGATGGCTCGCTGATTGATTGCTAATCGCTCCGGGAGCTTATTGCGTCACTGCAGTGACGTGAAGCTTGCCCAAGCTCACGACTTCAATGGCTCGTCTAAAACTCGGTCTTTGCAACAATCCTGGATGGCTGACGGCACAAAGAGTTCTGGCTGCAGACGAGTGTAGAATAAGATCATAGAATGGGCGCAAGGTACACAGGCACGAGGTGCCAAGCTTCCCTTCAGGACAGTCGCAAAGAAGCCAGCCATCCACGGATTACGATAAACCCTGTACTCAGCCCAGTTCATGGCAGCGGCCGAGTTGAAAGCAGGCATAATGCGCACATTGAGGAGGGACCTAGAGAGATGGATCTACCTTGAAACCAATCACCGGATATTGAAGGCGTCCCGCAGCGACCCTTCAGCAGCTAGTTGGATCGTACAGCATTTGAACGCATCGGAAGAGAATCGTCCTAAGAGCGGAGCTGTAGCCTTTGCTCGCCTCTCTCGATTGCATTGGTTGCATACCCTGCTAGGTTGTGGGCCTTTGGACGTCGCATTTTCCTCCGATGCGTCGAGATACTGTAATAACAAGTCGGTGAGTGGCCTGTCGAGACGACTTTCACATAGCCAAGGCAATTTCCATGATCGCAGACGATCTCTGAGTACCCGGAGGATCTGAATTGCTGTGTTCCCCAGCGATGAAGCAGATCATAACCTCATCATTGGATGCACACATCCATGAAGCTAGTCCAATTGTTCATATCAAGGGCCTCGCCTTGCATAATTCCTTGTACGTATGCTTCCCCAATAAGTTCGAAGCCAACATTATCGGATCGTGGTCGTAAGGCATAAGGTACATTAGCCCCGAGGATGATGTATATTAGATCTCCAGCACGAGTTCCATGTGGTGCCAGACCTATGAACCCTGTTGTTGTCACGAATAGGACTCTGCCAGCTGTGGGTCCCAAAGCAAGAGTGTGCTGTGCGCTGTGATGCGCCTCTTGATACAGCTCAGTTTCATCGAGCAGGCTGCGTCGACGTTTGGGCTCGGAGCCGTCATCTTTGTCAACACTGCCATGTTCGCCGGTAAAGTAGCCGTGTTCTGCGGGAATGTGAGAGTTGTACGAGCTATGATGTAGACAATGTACTCACTACATATACCAAGATCCCGACACAGGCCTTCGAAGGCGTCAACATTCATGGTGCTGCCAGGGGATCGGACTGTCCTTGTGCAAGCGAGTGACAAGCTCTCTTGCCACCACTGCTCTATGTTATCGTGCGCATCCGAGGCAGAACCATCAGCAGAGTTTTCCAGGAGCACCGTGCCCGCAACTTGAATGGTATCAAGTAGTTTTCCGCACAGTTGCAAGCCAGCTTCATGATCCCAATCGACCTCGAGCGTCTCACCGCCCGCTTGAAACCGAGGGTCGAACACGAAAGGCCTTGACAAAGGCGGAGCAGTCCAGTCAGGGACCCACGATGGTAGCGTACCGTTGGGTCCGCCGAGATGCGCCTGTACTAAGCCTCGTCTTGCTCCTCCTGCACAGGCAAGGAGGATCATTACCTGACGCGCCTCTTTGCTAGAGGACGCAACCCTATTGCCCAGTCTTGTCACCTCGCCAAGAATGTGTCTTGCGAATTCGTTGAAAATCATAGCTGGGGACAGTGTATAGTCTGGTGTCACATCGCTTGTGCTAAGTCCCAACAAAGCCTAGAGACGATCAGCTGACGGAATGTGGACAGCGAGGGAGATCACACTCACGTAGACTTTATCGCGCGGATCGGTCGCCCCAAGAGCACGCGCCATTATCAGTAGGTCCAAAAGATCGATGAAACCTCCTCCTGGATTTACCGAAGATTCCACATCCTCAAAATATTCAGGCATGGCCTCGATTCCGGTCATACTTGGCTGGTGAGCGAGATGTCGATGCCTCAGTCTTATGCGGTGTATGCGGGAAAAGGGCAGTTCCCACGCAGCCACTGTCGGATCGAGTTGCCACTGTCGCGACGTTGGGTCTTCTAGATATAGTAGGCTCACAATCTTAGCAAGATCATCCCAGAAAAGAGAGCTATCACCAAGAACAACTTCAACATTTGGGTTCAAAACAACCTCTTGGACCTGGAGAACGATCAGCTGCTCGCCCGTTCACGTCGTTGACGATACTCACAATCCACGTTCTAGAGAACCAAGGCCGACGTAATATGGCTGCTAGGGATGTCCAGCGCTTCGAACCGCGCTTTGGAAGACCATGCGCCTCGAGCTGATCAGGATTCAAAGTGCTGTATCTCGTGGAGAGATCGAGTAAATGTGCGGCAAGCTGCATACCCGCACGAGAGTTGTCTGAGTGGTTTCCAAGCCATACTATTACCTTCCTCGCGTTGCGAAAGATCTTTCCCATCAGCTGGACTTGCTGATTCTTCTCCGAAACTCTGTCCTGGCAGATACATATTTGGTCCACCCAAAGAGTGACTGACCGATGGGGATCTCTGAAATGCCGCAGAGCTTCGAGTAGAGTATGAGTGATATTCAGCCGCCGGCCATTACAAGATATGAGCTTGTTTGGCTGGCCGTCTCCCCAGGTGTAGCTCAATGCATCATAGGAAGAACTCTTGTCAGGAGCGCAGACAAAGCTATCGACCAGAATAATTGCAATGCCTTTGTTGCCGGTGCCAGGTAAAAGCTCTAAAAGGCGGATACTATTCTTTCCTCTGAGCCGCGTGTAGTGAAAGTCAAGGAGGTCGGGTCCGGACGGGCTTTTCCATCGTGTGAGACTCATGCCCCACTGCGAAAGACCTCAGAGATTCTGATGATCCACAAGCACATAGATAACGATAACAGCGGAGAAGTTGGCACGCATGTTGGCTCTGGTGATGCAAAAGTAGGTGCACGCAAGGATGGATGGAAGGTGCGAGGAAACAAAGACATCCTGCGCGTGAAGACCAGGTGCTGATCCTTTGGGCAGGAACCGAAAAAAGTCGTGACGATACAGTAATGTCAAGAATTGCCATGAGCAGTGGCGCACTATTTAAATTATATATCATATCAACACTCAATAGAATGCTGTCGAGCATTATATACATTATTCGGTAATCCGTTGAACCCGTGTTCCTCGTTGCGAGCCCGATATTCTAAAGGAATGAGCCGTCGGCGTTGCAAAGTCGGGGTGTTGCTCCTACAGCGCACTCTGACCAGTTCTCAATCAAGTCGCATGTCCATGATGATGCCACGGTCGAGTCAAGACCACCTCCCCGGTACGTGGTGCGATATGGGAAGCGGCAATGGGATCGTGTGAACTGAACACCGAGACTAGGCGTATCGTACCAGAACTTCGTCCCTGTGAGTGTGTCTGGTGCGACAGCGTCCTCGACCCAGTCTTGCAAATACGTGATGATGTTGTTGGGAGCAACACTGGCAACTCCATTTTGGCCAAACATCCAAGCTCCAGCACCACTGATACCGCCAACGCCACAATGCGCCATGCCGCTGATGCGAAAGAGTCGAAGAAAATTGTCGAGGCCCGTGTTGTCCAAGCCCATGGTCTTGCCGACCTTTAAGTAGTAGCGTTGACTACTACCCTCAGACACCAAAGGGTCTGCCATGCCGTGGTACATGATCATCTTTCCGCCTGAGGATTGGAAGGCACCGAGATCGCCAGAGTAGGACGAGACATTGCCGTGATAGGCATCGAGTTGATCTGCCAACGCATAGTCCGATTGGTCCATGTCGGCCGCAACCCAGTTGGGATCGTTGTTCACGGCATATTTGTACCAGTCCTCTGAGATAGCCTGCACGCTGCCGGAAAGCTGTCCAAGTCTGAAAGCATCAATTTGCGCTCCGTAGAGAAGTGCCGGATATAGAAGTTCGCCATCGGTATTGTAAAGCTCAGAGAACACGTTGTTGACAGTAGTGACCTGGGTATCAGTGAGGCAGCCAGAGAGGGTAGAGTTGTTGGAGCATGCAAGCACCGAAGAGTCGAATGGACAGATGGTAGGATCCTCAAGGATACCGTCGTCCACGCCGTCGATTGCCGCGTCGCACTGGTCAAAGATGGCAGCCTGCACTGTAGTCCAGTCCGCTTCTGTGAGAAAGGTGTCCGATGTTGAGTTTCCAGTGAGTTGTATGAAACGTCCGCTCCAGGCCTGCAAGTGGTTGAAATCGGCGGCAGCGGAACCAGAAATGATACCATCAAAGTCATCGGGATATGCTTGTGCAGATTTGAGACCTTGAGCGCCACCAGCAGAGCACCCGATGTAATAGGAATAATCAGGTGCAGCGTTGTAGAATTGGTTAACGACCGCCTTGCCAACAACAACGGAAGAGTGACGTGCGCGGTACGCCCAGTCCAGAATGACCTCGTTGGAATCGGCGAACCATGACCCGTCGAATGACGATCCGTTATGGCCGGCATTGTCGCCAATGGCTGCGAAGCCAAGCCCAGAAACATATTGCATGTCGACGAAATGAACACATCCATTGACACCTCCATTGTCTGTGTTCATCGTACGGCCGTTCCATGGACTGTCACCTTCTGGCAGCCACACCTCCATGTATGTTTCGGATTCATCGCTGGTGGCGACAGTTAGAACAACCCGACACAGGTCAACTTCAGGCACTATTGTTGAGCCACATGTTGCATCTGCCTGTCCTCCCGTGATGGTAATGGTCGAATTCGCTGCATATGATACACATGACACTGGGCTTGCGTTGAAACCAGCCGGGAACGTCAAAGAAGAACATAGACTTTCGCAGCCGCCAGTCGCCATGGAGGCGGGTGGGGTGGGAGTCGAGCTTGACGATCCCATCGAGAGAGTAATGGTCGTTGAGCTTGCGTTCGACGATAAGGTCGCAATCGACGAACTGTTCGACAAGGATGCGGCGCCGGATGATGTAGATGGGAAAGCCTTGCCTGATGGAGTAGACTCGAGCGATTCACTTCGTGTGGGTGTGAGTTTGGTCTTCACTGTTGACTTGGCAGTGGTGGAGCTGAACGAGGCGGACTTGCTGTCTCTGTTTGATGTCGTAAAATGGGACGAAGACGAGGCTGCCAACGTAATGCTTGAGGAAGTCAAATCGGTGTGAGACCGAGAATAAGAAGGTGCAACCAAGGAGTGGCTTTGAGTATTAGTGGTAGTCGACTGCAGTGCGCTTGCGGACACAGCGCTGTTATTGCAAAGGCTGGCAAGCTGAGAATATTCCACGCGAAGCGCCTCTTCCAGCCTTGCTATTTCACCCCTGATAGCAGATGCAGGGTCGGCGGCAGCAAGCTGGCGTCGATCACTGATCCATGTCGACTCTGCATCTGCACAGCCCAGCAGAAACGCGAGAAGGAGTGATACGGCGAAATGCATTTCCGGCAGCCAATGGCAAACAAGCTTGAGCGCAAAGGATCAATGAGGCGTAAGCCGTAAAGGAAGGGTTGAGCGTTTTGGGAAGATGATGAAGCAGATAGATGGAATACCCACCGTTTTAAGAGACAACTTTCTATCACCAAGTCGCGGTCGCGTTCGTCCAGCCCGTTGCGATGCGGCAACAAGAGTCCTGTCACAGGAAACGGAGGTGTTTGCCCATGCAGTGTTATGGAACATGCGTCTTGCTGAGCGGGTTCCTGTGGTTTTCCCGTGCTGCTGTGGGGCCAAAGTGGATTATCGTTTCACTGATCCCAGCACTGGTAGCGCGAGTATGGCGGCCTAAGCGACAGCGACATCAAGTAGAGTATCGCAGGAGATTCTTCGTCTCAAGGACCAGTCACCCTGTCCTCTTCGCCGGACATGAGCCATTGCTTCTACCACCTTTGCTCATGTTGTATCGAAATGGGGTTCCTGCTCAGCGAATGTGGGAGGAAGCGTCAGCGTCATACTCAAAAGGTGGGATGGATCAGACCGTATCTTGACAACGTTGACGTGCGTCTGCAGCTGCAGAGCGTAGCACACGTCGTTGTCTAGACAGATACGGTATCTGTACCTCCAAGTGTTCGGTAGGACGTAGGACGGGACCTTCCCTTGCAGGCCTTGCAAGTGGCGTGTTTGTGGATCGCTGGATTCATCCCCCTGCCGTCCACACCCTCTTCAGGTTGAGTCTTCCCTCGCGTCGGCATCGCGGTCGCAATGAGACAAACAACCAGCGTTTTGCTAATTCGGACAGCGCGGTGCTGATACAGACAGATGAGGTGAAGTTCCGGCTCGCATGACCTGAAGGCAAGGTACCTCCTTGGTGCCATGGCGATATGGCCAAGACCGTGTCGGCATTACGTCGGCAGCATTCTATTCTTACCATCGGTGGCAGGACGGGAAGTTGGACGACGTCGTCAACGCGGGCCGAACAGTACAGTAGACGCTCAATCATACCATACCTGTATCCACCACAGTATGGGAGAATCCTGCCACATCACGACGTCTGGCCGGCGAGATTTCTAGGCTAGGCGAGGTCTTGATCCGTATCTCATCAAAGGATGATCTCTTGCGGTAGTAAGGACAGATTGGAAGGCAGGCCAAGAACCCAACATCTGCTAGCTCGCAGAGCACGACTGCACCGGGCAGCGAAGCACAACTGCCGAAAGAATCGGTTTCGTGGGGATTTTCCCTTCCTCCAGATGCTCCATGGAGGATCCACGGCCCCAGATACCAAGGCATTGTGCTGGGGAAGAACTTGGGGAAGCAGAGTAATGTGGTCGTTTCCCGGGCCTGGTGGTGCTTTTCCGAAGAAGACATCAAGAACTTTGTCTCCCTATTCGCCCGACTAAACAAAAGTGCCTACCATCTTCCGACCCATGACTTGCTAATTCGACTCATGACATGCGGGGCTTTAAAATCAGGGGCCTACCTTGTGCTGATGCTAATCATATAAGACTGACAGGTCTGCTGCAGATTGGAGTCACACAATTATTGCTACTTGTTCTTGACTTAGCAGAATGTCTCCTTCAACGAGAACTGATAGCGTTATGACATCTTCCAGCCCTCCGTCACCATTAAAAGCCATGCAAACGAAGGAAGCGGACCCTCACGACTGGACATATGGTCTCTCGTCCACCTGGCCCGTATGTCAAATCTCAAACAAGCAGACATGAGACATAACACAAGAACATATCTCATGCTACGCGAGCTTGTACTCCCGTTGTCGATTATCTCAAACACCGCTGACGCTTTTGTTCCTGACTTGCAGGTAGCCAGGGATTTGGCAGGTTCGAACTTGCCTTGTCGGTTGGAGGGTGAAGTTCAAGACCTTGTCGTCCTGGGAGAAGTTCCCAAAGCGATCGATGGGTCATTCTACAGGGTCATGTGCGATCCTTTCGTTCCGCCACACAAGGACAATGTCCCGATCGACGGCGACGGTAACATCTCGGTGTTCCAATTTCATGACGGCAGAGTGAGCTTCAAGTCAAGATACATCGAAACAGAACGATACAAGCTGGAGAGGAAGGCAAATCAAGCTCTATTTGGGCTTTACAGGAACCCATTCACACATCATCCCTGTGTCCGGTACTCTCAAAACCATTCCTCATTGCTATCCTGGCGTTGTAGACTGATGATCAAACAGTGCTGCCGTAGACTCTACAGCAAATACGAACCTAGTATACTGGGCCGGACATTTACTCGCACTGAAGGAGGTCGCTTTGCCTTATGCCGTCGACGCCCAAACTCTTGATACCACTTGTTACGATCCCTTCGGACAAGTCAAATCAAAGACGTTCACTGCGCATCCAAAGTACGATCCTTTCAAAGATGAATTAGTTGTTTTCGGCTATGAGGCCAAGGGACTGGCTACCACCGATGTTGTCACATATTCGATCGATCCCTCCGGTAAAGTCCACAACGAGTTCTGGTTCCACCAACCATACGACACACCCGGCTTCATCCACGACTGTGCTATCACGCCAAACTGGATCCTTCTTTTCATCTGGCCATTCGAGGCGGACGTGGCACGGATGAAGCGAGGTGGTCAGCACTGGGCCTGGAACTACGAGCGTGGTTTCACAATGATAGTCGTGCCACGAGACGCGGCGAATCCAGTAGCTCCAGGATGGAAGCCCAACGAGGTGCGATCATATGACTGGAACAATTGCATGGCGGTTCATACCGCGGCAGCATGGGAAGATGAGAATGGTCACATATTTGTTGAAAGCAGCCGTGTCCATGACAACGCTTTCCCATTCTTCCCTCCAGATGGCGACAATCCACGAATGCCTGATCCAGAGACAAAGGGCGATTACTGCCGATGGACTGTGGACCCAAAGCAACCCGACAGGAGCCGGCTAGAAGATCCTCTCGTCGTGATCGACTGCCCGTCAGAGTTCCCTCGTATCGACGAACGCTTCATGTCATCTCGTGACCAATACGACTACGTCTGGCTTAATGTCTTCATCACTTCGGACAGATCGAGGAACATCTACCAAGGACTCAATGGCCTTGCAATGCACAGTAACAAAACTGGAAAGACTCAATGGTTCTACTCTGGCGACGATTCTCTCGTCCAAGAGCCGATATTTGTTCCACGTACTGAGGATGCACCAGAAGGTGATGGCTGGGTCATTGCTCTGGTGGAAAGGACGGGCAAAGCTGCACGATGTGACATCGTTGTCATCGATACCAAGGAGTTTGAAAAGCCGGTGGCGATCGTCCAGCTGCCATTCCATGTGAAGGCTCAGGTTCACGGCAATTGGGTTCCTGCCAAGGCTCTTGGAGGTCACAAACCTGTAACTAGGCAGGTGCCTGAGTTGGTCATATCGGGGCAAGGAGCGCTGGAGCCAATGTGAAGCATCATAGATACCTTACTCTCCATACAACTACCGCGATGATCGTCACAAGCATGGAACTCCGCACTCCGCCCCACAAAGCCGATTGGCATGAACCCTGTGTGCTAATAAGAGTACAGCTGACCTCCCTTTTCCTTCTGTTCACTTGAAAGTAGTGTGGAATGATGCTGATACAGGATTGACTTACTGCTGTGAAACATCATTTTTCGCCTGAAATCTCATGATGCCAACCCGATATTCGTGTACTTTCTGTACCAAGAGCTATTCCAGGAAGTAAGCTCACATTCCATATTACTCTGCACGCTTCTCTCGAGGTCCTAACAGCAACTTAGAGATGCTTTACGAAGACATGCCATCAAGTGTCCTGAACGTGGCACGATACCTCTTCCGAAAGCCAAGAAAGGAAGAAGTCGACATGCCTGTGTGTCGGTCAGTATTGCATCCTGCTTGGATGAAGCGTAACTGACGTAGGCCACGCAAAGTGTACTTCGAAAAAGCTGCACTGTAACGGTTATTCGCCCTGCAACACATGTATGAAGAGGAACATTGAATGCCTCCAGAGCAAGAGCGAAAGCTGTGCCGCCTCTACAAATGGATCACGCCAGCACAACGACGTGCAAAGACAATGCCGGCTAGCATTTCTGCTCTGCGCAGATGAAGAAGAGGTATTCGGAGACAAGTTCAACTTCCCTAAGCCTGCTCCATCTATTACGGAGCCAGAGAATGGCACTTCCCAGCTGGAATGGATGGATGCAGGCTTGTTTCCAGACTTCGACTTCGACTTTATGGATGGCTTGTTTGAGACTAATCTTCTTCCTGCCCCGGACGACTGTTATGTTTCGGCAGAAACCCAAAGTGCGTACAGCGCCCAGTTCGATAGCGGAAGGCTTGCGTCCATTGCCGCATGTATCAAGACTTCTTCGTCCGTGCTCTCAATGTCGGACCAGCAGCAGCAAGAGATCGCTGAAAGGGTGGCATACTTCTTGACCAACGACAAGGCCGCAAGATTCGTCGGCTACTATTGGGAGCTATGGCATTGGAATTCCAGGATAATCCACCGTCCGTCATTTGTCAGTGTCGCCGTTGAAGAGACTTTGCTGGTCTCCATGATTGTTCTTGGGGCAATGTACAGCCCAGACATGGCCGAGCGTTCGGCCGCGAGCGCTCTACTCGAGCATGTCGCTTGTCATATATTCTCCACACTGGGTTATAGCGAAGACCCGGAAAAGACTCCCAGCTCGCCTGCAAGTTTCCAAGATCTGCAAGTCAAGCCGAAGAGTACGAGGCATCATAGTCTTCAAACTCCAGGCTCTCCCGTGCGTGGACGACAGCTAAGGAGATAAGGTCTCTATTCGCTCGCTCGAAACACGACCGCTCGAGAGAGAGAGGACTTTTTGAGACATGCTGCCTTTCTACTCAAACACTCCCCCAATCCAAGACGTACGCTAATACCTCCTGTGCGTTGCTTTAGGCAAGCTGGATTTCTTATCGTTGTCACGGAGTTCTGGACTGGCAATGAGTGTACAAGACACATCGCGATGACCGAGCACTTTGCCAAAGTAGTTGAGGTAATCTCGTCTCCTCCAAAGTCCCAGATACTTACTGACGTTCCATAGGCTAGCAGACGCATGCACTTGTTCGACTGCCATCATACGCTGGAAGACAGGGTATCCGAGATAGCTTGGGTCGCGAAAGAGGCTCAAATCCGGTGAGTCGACATTGCTCAGCAGTGGTTGATCGTTTAGCACAGCTGACAGAAGGAAAGAACTGCAAATTACATCCTTTTAGTCGACTGCGCTTTTCTGTTCTTTCGCGGTATGCCGCTCAGAGTGATGACATCAGAAATCGAGTGCGACCTGGCTTGTGAGGAAGCGATATTCGATGCTGCTCACCCTTTTACCAGACCGGAGTTCACTTTCAAACGTTCAATGACCGTGAAGACAGCGTTTCGAGCTCTTTTCAATGGTGCACCGCAAGAACCTGGCGCAAAATCGGATCTTTCCATGCTAGATACCTTCGTGAGTCAGCTGGCTGTACAACATTGGGGTGTTGTCTAACATTGTACAGATTCTGATACATTGTATGGTTGGACCACATGAGCTAGGTAAGATGCAGCATCAGCTAACTGGACACCAACAGTTCTTTATCGATTCACCAATGACTGCCTCGCCCTTCAAATCTGCCGAATCGAGGATGTTGGCTTGCGAAGTCCATATCCCGATATGACTGCAGACCTCATGGCCGCGGTGAATGTGTGGCATTCGCATTGGGCTAGACTCAAGGACGACGCGATTCAGCAACATGTTTGGGAAGGATACGGGTTCTGGCGAAATGGAGACCAATATGAAGCGGCCATTCGTCTCCTATTGTCCGAACGGGCAAAACCGCATCTAAGAAGTCTGTTGGGTGGGCAGGTGAGGCGCCTTGATTTGCTGAAGAGGCTGGTTGGATGAGGCTGGTGTCGGTATCCTTGGCTCGTACCCAAGGTTTTCGTGGAGTTTGTACATTGCAGAACTCGAACCAATTGCGTTGAGCTGCGATGTTTAAGCTCTTCCAGGTTGATGTCCGCCGTATCCAGTGTCGTAGTCGAATTGGTTCTCAGGCAGAGAATAGCCCTGCATTTGCACTTTCGAGTCGGCATGCTCGCCATAGGGACCCATGGATAGCCGTGGTGCGTCCCACACTCCGCTCTCGCGCCGTTCGTTTTCGGTCGCCTCATGAAATGGGTCTCGTGCCGCTACTGGAGCTCCCTTGCTATCGGTATCATGCAAGCGATATATTCCTCGATGTGTTTGCTGGCGATGGACATAGATGTCAAGCCCGAACGCCGCGAGAGTAGAGACACTTAGAAAGTACGCATTAGTTTGTGTCAAACTCGACCTCCTCACATAGAATGAGCACTTACAATCCAAGCAATGTGAAGCTGAACAGCGCCTTGTATATCCGACAGATCATGATTCCCAGGTCTTCCTTCCAGTGCTCGGTATCACAAACATGAGCCAAAGTCGGCGTCATGTACCAAGTGAGGAGGCTCCAGCCCACAGTCCATAAGATCGCTTGCACTCCGTTGACGGCCAGATTGAATCGTGGATTGAGGCCGAAGAAGCAATGCATGACTATCGTCACGGCGAGTGCAGTAATGGAGAGGAGGGAAGATGCCGTGAGCTGTATTCACTTGATGAGTATGATAGGCTTTTGGACGGATTACAAAAAGAATAAGGTGCTCACAAATTTAAACGTCCAGGGCGTAGTCCAGCCGTCCTTATTTAGGTGATAGATGAAGTAACACATGATTGCTCCGACGACCAGACTAGCCAGCAGCTGGAAAGTACGCATGCCATGGAAAAGCACACGCGGGTAGTGCGAGGGCGCCGTTTTGGCCCTGCTATCGAACATCTTCAACATGCTCGCTGGCACGCCCGTGTAAGCGTTGTTTCTGATGAGGCTATTGGGAGAAGTGTAGGGCCAAGCTCAATCCAGAGAGCTTTGCGCAAAAATGAAGGTCAAGTAGTCTCTACAGCGGTGTTCCAGCCAGGCCGCGAGGAAGAAGGAGATGGAGAGATCCGCTTCATCATGCGACGATGTTATCGGGAGAAAGACGGAGGCGCTGGAGTCAAGCTGAATCACTAGAAGTCTGATCCACGTCAAGCACGGACCGTGCTAGGCACGCTAAATCCTCTACACACTGAATATTACTCTTTTTCATTACTTAATATCTCCACAACTACGTGCGCTATAGAGGCCGTATTAAAAGAGCTAGCGGAAGGAACCGAGACCTATATATAGATAGTAGCGTTACGGTATAGTATTAGCCGTAGTATACTTAGTAAAAGGTAGAATAGACGTACGAATTCGGCTACCGAGAAGTATAAAAACATAATAATTTTGTTACACTAGTAAGAACGCTCCCTTTATGCCTATATTAACAAACTTATACTTATAAGTATTCCTCCTACGCCTACTATACTTAGGAACTTTACATTTAATATTACGGGAGTTATACTAGTACGTAGTTAGATTATAAGGTTTATAGAAAGGAACGAACAGCTAGATTTAAGATATCTTAATCTATTAGATAAATTAAGGAAAAAGGTAGACAGCTATAAGCACTATAAAGACTTTTATTAGCTTATAAAAGAGAAGATTAAGAAGTATAATATATAGCTAGAACATACGTATAATATAGATAAGAAGGGATTTATAGTTAGGGTAGTCTAAAAGGCTAAACATATGTTTACTAAGGTCTATTTCGACAATAAGCTACTACTTAGTCCTCTATAGGATAGAAACCGTAAGTAGATTACTATTATTACGTATATTTACTATAATTTAACTAGCCTACCTACTACTATTATTTATAAGGCTATAACTAGAAACATCTAAACTTCGTAGGTATAGGATATAGTACCGGATTAAGCT
>KZ109993.1:42192-71365 GCA_002116395.1 Ramularia endophylla | reverse complement strand
CTTACCACTTATTACTATGAGTAATTCACTACTATTTCACTACTTTCCTACTAGGACGATAGAGTATAGTACACTTTGATTAAGCTATGTCAAATCTCTAAGTAAATATGTCACTATCTCACTATTTTAGTAAAAAGTGTTACTATCTAGTAACACTTTTCAATACTACTTCTTACTTTTACTAATCGAGATTTTCTATATTAATTCCACTTATTACTTATTACTACCGCTAAAAAGGCCAGTAGTAACACTTCTCACTATCACTTTTAATACCAGTTAAGGTTTGAACAACACTGTCTTGGCGTTTACCACCATATTTCTTCTGATCCTCAGCCAGGACCAATACTTGTACTTTTCAATTCCCTACTCCGACTCAGAGTCTCCGCCAAGCTGGGCCCTTCCAACGGTGTACCAACATCCATCCCACCAACCGGCGAATACTGTGTTTCTGTTCGCTCAGGGTACCACACATCTTCCATACCATCCAGAAACTGATACCATAACAATCGATAGTTCTCCGGAGTCTCCTCTTTAATCTTCCAGGAATGCTGCGTGACCATAGTAATGGCCGCCAGATTCAGCATATCCCGTGCCAAGCTCGAATGACACCAAGCCGTGAATCTCTGCTTGTGTTCTTCCAACTGGCATTCACTGCCTATAAGACAGCCCGCCCACGCAATGACGCAGTTGTTGAGCTCCCGTCCGGTGGGTTTCATAGCTTCCAACTGCGATATTGCTTGGTCAATAGCCCATACAGCGTCCGGGTGTTCTGGAGGGACCCGTTTAACTCCACGAGCGAAATATAGAGACGCAGCGTAATACGCTAATGCTCCGGTCCTGCCGTTAAAGGTATCCACAATCATATGCTCCGGTGGCGCATGCAGCGCTAGTTGCAATCCTAAGTCCTGAATCTGCTCGGAGGGAGTCTCGACGCCAGAACCATGACATTCGTTAATGCTCATGACAACATCCAGCATCCCAGATGCCATGCCAGCTTGTTCTTCAAAGTAGCCCACTCGACCATCTTTCAATTTTCTTCGCAGAGAGCCAACCCGAATATTGGGAACGATATTCCCTAGGGCGCATGCTAAGAGAAACTGTTCAGAAATGATGGAGGTGGTACTATCGTGAGGACTGCCTTGCTCGGATAGTACGAGACATCGTAGCCCGGCTTGAATGTGCGCTCGATACTCCTGTGCGCGACCGGAGAGGTGCTCGAAGAGAAGGAGCATCATAATGGCAACGGCCAATGTCAGGTAAGCGTCCGTACCTTGTGCGATACTCCGTCGAAGATGCCGTAGGGCGAGCTTTTCATGGTGAAGAGCTTCCAGACGGTATCCTTGGAGCGTGGGAAAGTTTGTGGAGAGACTGGTGGCGGCTACACCGCACACGCCGTGGAAGACTGCGGCGCCGGCATCGAACGAGTTATGTGAGATTTGGCCGCTTATGGCTATCGAGGGAACTATAGCGGCGTAGGCGCCGCAGACGAAGCCGGCCAGAGGTGAAAGTTGATCCGTCACGAAGTGGATGTAATGGTGGAAAAGTCGCTGTTCGTGTGGATGGAGGCTGATTAGTGAGAGCTCCATAGGTAGTGAAGGATGTCTAGATTGCCGTGGCACGAGCTGCGTTTGGGACCCGAACGCAGGACTCGATGGTCCTGTTCTGGTCGTACTGCGTCTCATCGATTGTGATGGACCAGGCGTGTCAATTCGTTTAATTGTTCGAGCCGAGTCTACCGACTCTGTGGGTGACGTTGATCGTGATCTAGATGGTAGTCGGGCGACCACTCGCTTGGAGGTCTGTGTCGGTGCTGCATCATCACCGGAAAAGACTATCAGCGAGAATGGTCCCTTGTGGAGCGTCCCAGATGCAATCTCGATGTCGGCCAGGTATTCGTCTATTTCGTCGTTGCTGAGTCGAAGTAAGAGATCCGGACGACTGTCTGCTGGCAGACTCTGGCGAGAAGATTGTACACCTGTGTGAAGAGGGATTTAACATTTTCTTCGAGATGGTCCCAGAGAGACAAGTGTATTGGGACCAGCTCACCCTCGGGAATATCGAAACGAAACCCATATCCTTCGCAAGGAAGACCGGCATTGTTGCATCCTATCAAGTCTCGTTGGCAAAAGGTCTCTGTTCACAATGTATGCATAGAATGATACATACTCTTGCAGCTGGGCACTTCTGCATCGCATTTCACACGTCGTCGCCGACATGCTACAAAATTGAGTGGTTAGAACTACAGTCAATATACCACAGTAAGTACTCACTCCAGCAGCCGGTGAAGCTGTGAGAGCGGCTCTTGCCTTTCTGACCCATGCTCCTCGCATGCCTGGTGGAAAATCAAGATCCGTCTCTTCATATGAGCTCGCAGTCCATACTTGTGTCGTTTCCAGCCGGTGGCGTATACCAGGTTCTAGGTTAGTGTGGTAGCAGATGCTGAGATATACTTCGTAGTCGCAGAGTCGCGGGACCACCTGCAAGGTCCTTAGGTTTGATGCGGTGAGACCTTCAAAGCGAAGGGGTGGAAAGTCAGAGTCCTTCGTCACGGCGAACGGGCCAGGAATCCTCCATGTTCAGCCTAGGTTCGTCGGAAGGACCCACAGGCGATCAATCTACGTAAACTCTATCCGAAACATTCAACCAAAAGGAAAAGGAAGCTCAGCTGCTGCCAAGAGATACAGACATTGTCTTTCAAATTGGGTGGTAATCACACTGCATGGCGGAGAACGTGATGTAACATGTTCTTCGGTGTAGCACAGGCAATACGATAGATCATCTCTCCATGTTGTGAAATCTGAAATTGTGACACTCTTCCCATGTCCACACACCGGCATTCGGTCCTGCCCTGCCTCCCTACCTCCGCACCTCTCTTCAGATTGGCACCAAACACAAGGAGTCTACTGGGATAATGACGGCTTGCAATTTGATCGAGTCGAACGATCAAGCATTCGAGGCGATCAAGCCAGAAAGATGGAATTCAAGCCAGCTGGAACTGAGCGGAACCGGAACAATCTTTGAAGTCCGCTCCCAGGATCAATGCATTGAGTGACTGAGTCAGGTCCACAGGCACTACTAGGTACTCCTTAATATCGAGAAACGAGAAGAGCCCACGTGTGGAGAAAATGCTATTAGACGATACAAATCCGTAAAAGGTACTGTTCCTGTTCACCCTCCCCTCCCGCTAAAAGCAATAGTCTCGCTCGCTCCCCACAAGCACATCCCCTCTTCCTCCGCCTGCCCAACTCAGTCCTCATCGAAAATAGCTCCGGCGTTCGTCAAAATCGTTTCAACAACTCTGCACTGTAAACTCCCATCCCCCACAGCACCTCCCAGTTGTCCTCCCATCAAAGTAGGAGCAAAACAAACCGCCAACTGTGCGCTGCCCATCCTCGTAGACCTCTCGTTCCCCATAATCTTGCTCAAATGCAACACCAGCGCTCTCAGCGTCGCGTAATTAGGATCAGGCAAATCGTTGATTCCTTGATGTAACGCATCTCTCCTCTCACCTTCTCCCTCAACCCTTGCGGCCTCAATGAATTGATCGTATTGTGCGCGAGTGAACAGAGGATCCGGTAACTCTCGGAAGAAAGACTTCAGCAGCGATGCAACACTATTGACATCATGGCCGAAGTTCGCTGGATTTCGAAAATCCAACTTCTCGTGGGTCGGTGGAAGAGTATCGAACATATGGCGGAGCTTGGAAACTTGAGAGGTCGTGCCGGACTGGCGGTATATGCCCTCAATTTCTAGACCGAAGATGTCGATTGCTTGCATACATTGAAACACGATCATGGGAACGGCGGATTGGTCCCTCGCGAAGAGGGTATCAAGCGAGAGGCCGAAGACGCGGTGTGGAGAATTGGTTGGGGAGATCTGAGGTGGTGGTGAGTGAGCAATGGGAATTGAGCCAATAGTTTGTTGGTGGGGTTGTTGATATTGTGAGACAGGAGAGAAGGTATCCGTGGGAGGTGCAGCGCGCTCAGAGGGATGAGTTGGGTAAGGAGGAGTGTTGGCGTAGTTGTCGCGAAGCGGAAGTGATGTGGCGGAATAGGGAGTTTGTGCGGGTTGGTAGACGGAAGCGGATTGCACGGGTTCGTGTGGTGGCAATGTCTGCGGCTGGGAGAAGGCTGATGCAGAAGCAGTTTCTATGCAGAAATATGTCAGTATTGCTCACCGAACCATGTCAGTCCCACTCACCTGTTGGACTATACGGCTTGAATCCACCATGTCTGCTGTTGGTGGAACTAGGCTGCGAAGCACCAGTGTTGACGGCAAGGGTGGAGGAGCTCGCGGCGGGACCATCTCTGGTTGGTGGATTCTGAGCAAGAGGCGATGTAACCTGTGCCTGTGGCGGCTGACGAGGTTGCTGGGTCTTTGGCGCCAACGTTGGGTGCTGTTCATAGCGAATCTCGCTAGGGCGGACCACTTTGCCAGAGAAGCTCCCAACGTAGCCGTGGAAGTCGCGGTCGTTGTCGATATCAACAACCAAATCCCGCAAACTACGCTGGGCAATTGATCCAGAATTGTCGCCCAGTGGGCTGACAGCCAAACCGTTTCCGAGAAGCAACTTCTCGTTGAACGTGGCTGCGAAACATCAGCACAGGATACATGAGTACTGGCTCATTCAAACTCACCAAACTTTTGCAGCTGCAGAGTCAAAGCACTGTCCGACTCATTGATCAGCTCCTGCAGCGCCCTCACCGCTTTGGGCCGCAAATCACTGAGCAGCTGTTCCCTCTGTGACTTGGCCAAGCGGACCTTTTCCTCGTAATCAGAGTCAGCAGCCTGAGTCTTCCTCAGGAGATCCTGTTCATGCTGCTCCGCACTTTTTGGTCCTTTCAGACCAATCCTCCTGCTGCCCTTGGAGTCTCCTGTCCTCGCGCGGTCATAGTCCTCAGCCAGAGAATCGTACTTGGCTTTGGCTTTTTGCATGGCAACTTCGGCATCGCTGGCCTTCTTCTCCGCATCCAATCCGTCGTGCTTCCACTGCTTGCGGCCGCGCTCCATGTTCGCCGACAGCACGTCCAAGTCCTCATGCATTTGGTGCAGCGAGAGGGCGAATTGCATTCCGTTGTCGGCCATGCGCTCGTGCACGCGCAAGACTTCGGCAAGCTGCTGCGCGTAGGAGCCACCACGAACTTCGCTGCGTTTGACATTCTCCAACTGCGATTGAGTCAAGCGTTTGAGCCCTTTGGCTTGTTCTTCTTCCAAGTTGGAACGTTTCTTGAGAAATTGGGCAAAGTCGCGAGCCGAAGCAATGCTCTGCTTGAGTCGATCGAGCAGTGTTATCACTGCGATTTGGCTGGAGAGGACCTCGTCTGTTCGCGGGTTCGTCGTGGTGTTGGCATGGCCGTTGCCCGCGCTGTGGAGGCCGTTATTGGCGCCGTTGAGTCCATGGCTGCTGTTGGGGCTGCCCGGAGCGGAGTCGTCTCGCAGTTCCGCCATGATATGGATGGGGTGGAGTGAATGGTCTGCGACAGCTCGCGCGACGACGGGGATGTCTATCTTGTCAAGCCCAAGCCCACGTTGTTCACGTTGTCGTCGTCTCAGCCACACCTGGAAACGCAAGCACTAAGATAGAAGTAACCCGCGGGCTTACGTAACAAAAGTACGCTCCGGATGTCTGAATACGGGGAGTGGCGATTTCACTTCTTGACTCTCGATTCTTCTCTTTTATAGGTACTATCTACGCTAAAATAGACGACGGTCTTTACCGACTTTAACTTTACTAGCCCTCGGTATAGCCTAGGTAAGCTAGGCGATAAATAAGGTAAATACTTCGGATTAATATTTAAGTCGAATAACTATTAAAACTAATCCTATACGGTATATATAGCTAGATAAACGTCTATAGCGTACTAGATTCCTTCTCTAATCGTATGTCCTAGGTTAAGATCCGCTAGACCTTACTACGTTTAGTTCTACCTTACCTTAGCAATGACGATCTAATGAAGCGATTCTCAAGATTGATACCACAACTCAATAATTACCCGCCCGTCACTCGCAATGGCAGTACCTTCAAATCGCCTGCCCGAAGAGGTGGCCACTTGCCTCAAGAATGCCCGTTTCCTCCACCTCGCGACTTGCACTGGCAATGTTCCTCACGTCTCCCTCATGGTCTATCTATACCCTCACATCATCACCATAGCTCTCCAACTGACATTAGATTCCATCTAGCACTTCTCCTACCTTCCCCCAAGCTCATTCCCCGAGGGCTCTTCTCTGCCATCCGGCCCAACAATAATCATGACTTCCGACCCACACTCCAAGAAAACCACCAACCTAATCAGCAATCCGAACGTCTCCCTACTAGTCCACGATTGGGTCAGCTCTCGTCCTCCAACCAACGCAGCGACTGGCGTAGATCGAGAGCGAAGTCCGGCAGGAGGCCCACGGAGCTCACTAGCGCAGATGCTTATGCAGATGAACAGTAATGCCGTCTCTTCCATAAGCGCTACGATCAATGGAGCTGCAAAAGTACTTGAGAAGGGAAGTGAGGAGGAGAGATGGTGCAAAGAGCAGCATCTGGCAAATAATACGTTTGAAGAACAAGACGGGCTAGTTGGAGCCGCGTTGAGCCGGTGAGTGGGAGTTGCGATTGTGGGGTGGAGACATATATGTTGGGAAACTGATCAAATGACAGGACAAGTTCGACCGCCGCACCAGGCGATGGAGGCAGGGGAAGCTATATCGAGGACGAAGAGGTCAGAGTCGTGGTTGTGGAGATTCGGGACGGCAGGATCAGTGATTGGAAGGGTGGCGTTACGGAATGGGCTATCGAGGGAGCTACTGGGCAAATCCCGTCGCAAGAGGGTGATGGGGGGCCAAGAGAGAGCAATGGGGGCAGACCATTGGTGAATGGGGTGGTGAGGTGCTGAAGCATGATTATTCAAAAGCCGATTCGATGAAGAGCATGACTGAGGGGTTGGTGACCAGAAAGAGCATCGACGTTCGATGAAATAATGACAGCATCTGCTGCCAGGACGACAGAAGGCCTTCGCTCAGGCCTAGCCTTGCCTGGCCCGGCATACTTTACCCGCTGGCTTTCAACACAGCATGATCGCGGAACCAATCAGGGAGAGAAGCCGCGCAGTAGTTTCATTGAAAATGTACTGCTTGTAGCTGCCGGAATATGATGTGTGACGGAAGTCTGGATTAGCTTGCAGCTCTTCGAACAGACTTGAGGAAGTTGAGATAATATAGCTCAAGTCCTAATCTGAATGCAAACTGTATTGTATGCTTGAATGTAGAGGCAAGGTGCTATGCTTTACAAAAGTGCTCGTTGCGATCAAAAGCTAGCCTTACAGATTGATATCCATCTCTAGAAACATCTCCTTTGCTCGAGGCTGGATCGTGGATCTTTTCGTATTATTGGATGACCAAGTCTCCTCCTGAAGAACAATCTTCGAAAGGATACGATAGGTATTCAATCGCCCACGGTCTCTGTGTGTTTGGACTCGTTGCGATGGCAGTACAGACAGGGCGCTGGAGGTGTTGATGAGTGCATGAGGTACGGAACTCGTCCAACTCGTCCGAGGGGTCATGAAGAAGTCGTGGTCGTGGCTTCCTCCGAGGTTTAGCCGTAGTGCACCTTCCTCAAGCTTGGCATCGAACTGTCGAAAAAGCCCACCTCACGCCCGGGTCTCCGACACCGACCTCAACTAACCACAGGACAACACCGCCAAAATGAGTACGTCTGCGCTTGCACTGTATCTGAGTATTTCAGAGTAGGATACTGACTGCGCACCACAGCGAAGGGAACGTCCAGCTTCGGAAAGCGCCACAACAAGTCGCACGTTCTGTGCAGACGCTGCGGTACGTTACAACACTACGATAGGACGAGGAGGAGACCCGGAGAGGGAAGGAGAGGAATGGTGGAGGAGGCGAAAAATCAGAAGATGGAATGGACGAGGGCGCAACATCCGATGGACAAATGCTGATTGAGGCTGTGATATACAGGCCGCCGCTCCATGCACGTGCAGAAGAACACTTGCTCCAACTGCGGATACCCCAGTGCGAGCATCAGAAAGTGTACGTGATCTCGATTCCACTTCACCGCCGCCATCATCGCGTCTCCAGGAAGGAGCGCTCGAACCCACACGAACATCGAAAAACTCCACAGCTCGCGCACGAGTACTAATGCACTTTCCACAGACAACTGGGGTGAGAAGGCCAAGCGGAGAAAGACCACCGGTAGCGGCCGCATGCGCTCGCTCAAGCTTGTCTCCCGCAAATTCTCCAACGGTTTCCAGCAGGGCCAGCCAAAGGGTGCCCGCGGCACCAAGACCGCCTCCGCATAAACGACAAGATATATGAGCAATGGGAGTAGTGCATGAGTTGGGACGGGCATGGAGTTTGGCGGATCGGAAACGAGGCTTTGCACACCGGTCGATCTTCAATCATCGAAAAATGTGCCAGTCAGCAGCAAAGCGTGGCCATGATGAAGCTGCTGCGAGCGGTTTATGCTGAGTAGCTGCGACCAAGAGAATGAGCGAAAGGCAAATTTGAGCGTCAAAATTCATGCATCTTCCATGACTTTCTTTCCATTTGCGCTGGACACATGCATTGCATTCGTGAGCTGATTTTGCAGGTACCGACGATGACTTGGACGATGGCCACAGCCAGCTGGATACCTCTCTTTCTCATGCCCCGTCGCTTGTCAAGTCTGGTCTAAGAAAAGTCTCCAGGTCCGACAGAATCTGGATTCTATGAGCGAGACCTGGCGCTGTTCAAATGAATCCCCGCACACCATCTTGGAATTCCTCGAATACGTCCAATGGGAACGCATTCGCCATTGCCGTATACCCAGCCACGTTGGGGTGCAGGCAATCCCCTGAATTGAAGCTCGGGTTCAATTGAGTTGTGTTCTTCGGATCCTGCACCACTTGGGCAAAATCAATCACCTTGTCAAAACCACCCTGCACACCCTCATTCTCGCGAATCCAGTCATTGATCCTCACCCTGGTCTTCTCCCTCTCAGGACTGGCGTACGGCTGCAGCGTAGTGTTATCACACCCGAAAGGCGTAATAGTCACTCCAAAGATCGGAATGCTCATAGCATGCACCCTTGTGATGATTTGTTGATAAGCCTGGATCAGCTCATCGCCCACCTGTTGCTGGGCCAAAGCGGTAGTGTTTGCCGTGCCGATATCATTGACTCCCTCGAATAAGAGTGCATACCGCACATTTGCATGGGAAAGAACGTCGCGTTCAATGCGAGATACTGCGCTGGGTCCTAGACCATCTGCCAGGACCCTGTTGCCGCCTGCTGCTTGGTTCATGAAGCTGAGATCAGGCATTGAGTTCCGCAATCGATCGTAAAGGAGATCCGGCCAACGGTCGTTGCCGTTGGTGTCACTCGCTCGCCCGTCGGTGATGCTGTCACCTACGAGTGCGAATGCGGCGTGATTGCGTGGCTGCCAGGACTCGATTGCTGAGATGTAGTACCTAGCAGGAAGGTCAACAATGTGAGCGGAACTTCAAATGAGAACAACGCAGGCCACTTACCAATGTGCCACACTGGTTGTGCTAGGATCGGTGATGTTTTCAGCGGACGTGTAATCGCCACGGCTGATCCAGGAGGTGGTACGTGAGCCCGGATGAGAGGTAATATCATCACTCGCCTGGCCAGAGGCGAGGTAAAGGGAAAGAGAGATGATATCGGAGGAGTTTATAGCAATCGGGTCAGTGACAGCGAGTGCACCAGGTGCGATTGATATGCTTTTATTGCCAGAGAAGGTCAAGTGCTGGAGAGTAGTCAGGTCAATCATGCTTGAGCCTGTGAGGTTCTGGCTTTCTAAGCTGGTCGGGAGGGCAAAGGTCATAGATGTAACAGGTAAATTCACTGTTCCGAAGTTATTCGACAAGCGGACGCGGATCTGAGCAGGTGTGTTGGGCTTAGTGAGACGGAGGGTCTGCCGGATTGTGCTATTGTAGAAGACATCGCCCGTGGCATTCTGGTGGATGTTAGCGGCAATACTGCATGCTGCATGCGTCTAGACTCACGAATGGTGGAGGAGGAAGATTGTAATATTCTGTCAACTGTGGCATTGCAGTCCAGACATCTACCCAATGGCCATCCTGAAGATCGGGCGTGTATTCTGCCTTTGACGCTGATGCTGCAGAGCAGAATATAGCCCATAAGCAGAGGAATATTTTATTTTTGAAGGAAGCCATGCTTATGCCACCAGATTTGGGACTGGCAGAGTTTGAACAGCAAACACCTACCATCCCTACAAGATGTAAGACAATATATGTTCAATTTGACCTCCATTCAGGCTGCATTGGCGTCTCTGATGAAGGAGGGGAAAGCAATATTGGCCATTTTCCGGCTAAATCGTTTGAAGGACTGGTGTGACTGGTATATCCCGGATCAACCGGCACAAGGCCGCAGATTTTGACGAGGACATACAGTAGTAGCTCGTAATGAATGCATATCAAGTTGATGTTTTAAGAACGACAGGAAGAAACATGTGGTCGCGAGGATGAAGTGCATTTCGACGCTAGTCCCGATTCGGGCGTCGCTGCCATCTCGCTTCGAGCTTTTTTTCTCGATCGAATGCCATCAATCAAGCGAAGGTGAGAAATACCACCAACTTTCTTGATGCTCACGGAGCATTTCATCGCCTCGGTGGGCGTGCCCGCAAAGGCGCCTGGACCCAATGTGCCCAAAGATGCCGCCATATTCCTGCACGAGTTTCAACCACTTTCAGCGCAGCGATCACTCTACAAAAAGTCCGCTACATTGCCAAACTGCTTGGCTGTCGGTGAAAGCCATATCTTCGCGGCTCAGGCAGACAAAGCTGTTGTACACGTCTACAATCGGGAGAAAGGAAACCACGAAGCTACAGTCCCGTTCACGGAAAGAATTGGCTCGATTACGCTTGCATGTGATGATTCTGTTCTGATCATTGGAACAGTTGAAGGGAGGATTTTCTTGTGGGAGACTTGTACTGGACGACAGGTTACGACAAATCAGGCCCATTTACAGGCTGTCACTGGACTGGTCGTGGATGCGAGCTCGAATTTCCTGCTTTCCGCATCCAAGGACTCTACAATCCACGTCTGGTCTCTTCCGGCTCTGCTTTCGTTCTCAAATGCCAACGGAGTTGCGCCTTTACAAACGTTCTCATTGCACCGATCCGAGGTGACGTCTTTTGTTCTGGGCAACAGTGCGTTGAATTGCAATTTTGCTGTTTCAACATCCAAAGACAAATCCTGCATGGTCTGGAACTACCGGACTGGCAGCTTGCTTCGAACATACCTCCTTCCGGGAATACCTCTGTGTAGCGCTATTGACCCCGCAGATCGTGCGGTATACGTGGGATACGAGGATGGAGGCCTCCAACAACTAGATCTCTACTCTTCCCCGGAGGGACTCATCGATGCTGTACAGAATGGTACCAACCCGACCGAGCCAATACAGCCTCCGCCTTCTTCGCGATGGAAGCTGCCAGAATCTTCGCATGGCTCTGCTTTGAGCATCAGTGTCTCGTTCGATGGAACGACAGTTATTTCAGGACACAAATCTGGAGCCATTCTCAGCTGGGATGTTTCACGTGGAAGCTTTCTTAACACACAAACACCGCTCCCGTTGCCTGGCCCGCTTAACAATCTTAAGTTCTTGCCCGTGACTGGCTTCAACGGAGAGCCTTCGCGGAAGGGAACAAGGATGAGCGACGTGATAAAACCCAAATTTGGCGCCTTTGATTCTGCTGATACAGACACTGTACCTGGAAACTATTCTCTCCATGTCCAGTTTCCCTCAACTTTGCCTGCTGCGTCAGGTGGACATCAGTCAAGCTTCATGGCTGCGCTTCTTGCACCATCTTTCCCAAATGCTCTTTTAGACGAGGGTCTTTGCGAGTTGGCATCTTGGGGAAAGGATGGCAATGTGCAGGCTAACGGTTCGAAAGAAGATACAGATGTTGATTACATTGATTTGGACGAGACTTCGGCCGCCTCTGGCAAATTGTCAATGCAGGAAGAGAACGCCAGTCTGAAACTTCAGCTCGAAGCTCTAAGGCGAGTTCAGAAGAAGAGTCTTGAGAAGATGGAGAAGCTGTCTGAGGAGAAGGCTGCGTTGATAAAGCAGCAGCGAAGGCAGGCAAAGGGTGGTGAAGGCTCTAGCGAAGAAGATAGCTCGGGCGAGGAAGAGAGCCCAGATGACGAAGAGTCTGATTGATGAAAATCAGGCTCAAGAAGCCTTCTTATTGGGATGAGGTTGATCGACTTCTTGGCAGCGTGGTGAAGCAAGGAATCGAGCGGCAGCTTTTTCTGGGCGAGCATTCCACATCCCCGCCTCTGCTCCACGTATTTGTTATGCGTTTCGCTGAGGAATGCGAGCATACAACCATACCGTGGCGGCTTGGTCCTCCAGACTTTCGATCATAGCAAGTGTAAAGCACTGGGTGCGCACTCACGGTCATTTGTCCATCATCGATCTCCAACGCCATTATGGGTTTCATTCATTCCTTCGAGCTTCTTTTACTGACTGCAGCATTTGGTCTTCAGGCCAAGGCGCGCCATCTTCAATACAAACATGAAGCCGTTCCGATCGACCGCAGACAAGTTGGCCTGCCCGTCCAACCCGTACCTATCGCAACAGGCATCGTCGCAACCACACCTGCGCCGAAGGCACTTACTTTCATTACACCGTCACCTGGAGCATCTCCCATAGCGGTCACAGAGCAGAGCCAGATTGTAACGTCCTATGTCCCGGAGTTCACCCTATGCGAACTTCCTCCCAAGGCCTTCTTTCCTGTCACGCTCAATCCTTCCACCGTCGCGACGACAGCACCATTTCGAAACTACTCGGCCTCAATTCCATCTGGCAGCGGTACTTGCACGACCATCTTTAGCCCGACCGAGACGATGGTTTGCGCTACGACTTTGACTGGTCTTGTGCAAAAGTACACGGTCAGCAATTGCGCCCAGGATATCACTTTCTCTACAGAGTATGGCTACGTGCTCGCACTACCGACTGCAGCCAGCAATTTTTCCGTGGTCGCCGCCAACATCTCCGACCTGGGTTTAACGTCTGCTTCCGCAACCGCCACCTCATTCTCCGCGCTTATCACTGCTGTTCCCACAGTCCAAAGTTTGACAACATACTACCTCGCACCTTGGCAATCTATCACCGCAGGCCAAGCCCCAGCAGAGGTTCTACTGAAAATTTGCGCTTCATACGGCAACGGAACGGAAGAGTGTATCAAACAGTACGAAGTCTGGCATACCTCTTTATTGACCGAGACTGCCACGCGCACAACAAGCGTCAACATATCGACTACCATCCACGGATTGAGCCAAGTCATAATTGAGACATTTGCTGCGAATATCACCGAAGCTTTGACTACATTCCGCATGACCACGGATATCGAATTGGAATACCAGACTGAATTCGAGACCACGAGCAGAGAGACTGCCACACCCAGCACTGCCGGGACGAGCTATCTTACCATGACATTGTTGGATGCTACGCCCAGCCCGAGTCTGACCTCCACGTAAGCATTCTCGTTCTCGGAGCAGGGTAGTATTGATACTAATGGACATCAATCAGTGTCAAGAAAACCTCTACCATATACCGCACAAGGACCACCACGCTATACCTTGGTACTTCCACAGCTCTCATGCCTTCTTTGGCTGCAGCAGAAACCGAGATGGCGGCTGTTTCTACTCCCACGTGAGTATGTAACGTTTTACGATTCGTTCAAGATGTGACTTTGCATTTCAGCAAGTCTATCGACGGGGGTGGGGAAATCAGGAATACCAACTCCACACAACAAGTGGAATGGTAGCTTATGTGGTATATGCTGATGCATGCTCGTTTGTAGCGCTGGTCGTATTTCAGTCTGTTCGTATCCATCAAATTTGCAAAAAGCAGGCTTATACTTAGTGTTCGCGATTTAGACCTCTTCGCCCTTAAGGGCAGCCTCCTTTGATATGGGTCGCGCATGCGATGTGAAGTAAGAGCACCTTCCACTGAATGACGTTGCCGCGATCACTCCTTGCCTTCTAGACAACATGATCACACTCCTCATCCTCACTCCAACATCCAACACCGCTACGACTTGCTGCTCTTTCACCGCAGACTTCCAACTCAGTTTCTTTCTGACGCTAAAGCTCACTCATACGGATCAACATACTTCTCTTCTACCATATACTCAACATGTCGCCTTTTGCACGCGACATGAACAAGGACAACGAGAACACTCGGCCTCGTATGCTTGCCGTGTCTTTCAAGTTACATCGCTGACAATATTGTAGAAGCCTTTGAGATGGAGTACCCGGCGCTGGCTCCAAGCAGGTCTGTGTTTTCATTTCCTCGAACTCCAGCAAATGCCGGTCGTCTTCGATCGCGGTTGACGGCATTGACCGAAACACCACCAAGACCTTCGTATCGAGAGCACATGAAAGGCATATTCGCAAAGTCTACTTGTCTGAGGACGTTATCACGGACAGCACAACCGTTGGAAGCCGGTCCGCCTGCCGGATCCATTGCGGCAGACTCAGTCGAAGTAGAGACGCTTGCAGCCGCAGTGGAAGCAGAGGCGATGGCAGCCGAAGAGGCGTTGACGAAGCATTTGCAAGTGGCAGCATAGGTGGCTTCCACTCCCGCTACTGTTGGCTCAAAGTCGGGTTCAGTGGAAATCGCCGCCATGGGTGAACACACGACTCGTTCTTGTAGCGACCTTCATTGTGCACCAAGATTGCCATTCTCACGCACTTCTCCGCCAAAAGATGATACCGCCAGGCTCCGGCTACTGGACGACTTTAAGCGAGCCGCAGAGCTGTCATCAAGTGATCCTTTCCCCTCTGATCAGCCCGCGACGCCTCTGGAGCGCACGATTGCCAAAGCATTCCACTCGCAGTCACCAAAAGATTCTCAGCGTCGGAAAACTCTCCATATCAAGCATCCAGAGAGAGTAACAGCAGACTCCAGTCCATTCGATGAAGGGAACGACGATTCATCCTCGACTGATTCATGGTCTGGAGATGAAGAGTTCTTGGAACAACCTTCTGAGAAGTCGGCTGCGTACCCTGAAATCGGTCCTTCGCTCCCAATGCCGCGTTCTTCTCGCTTTTACGCACCTGCATCCGTGCTTGCACCGATGCTCGAGCATGATGAGGAGTGAGAACATTCGAGGAAGTGAAGCACCGACCTTTCGGTCATGAACGTTCCGGGAGCAGGCGAAGATGCTGTGGGAGCTATCATAGTTCAGCACTTCTTTGAATGTTAAATATGGACTACTGTACTAGCTTCAAGCGTTCCAAAACTTTGACACAACTTCAGTGATATCTTCCACCATGCCCTTTGGGTCTTCCAGGCAGGCAAAGTGTCCTGCGTAGTCCTGTATAGCAAAAGTCAGCTCATAAGGTCGCTTTGATGATGGCCCGAGTCATTGACGCACCCGTTCTTTATACCACACGAGGTTTCCTGTTCTCTCAACCGCTCGCTTCGAGTTTGGCGCGGTGTCGAAGTACATGCTAGTATATCCGAATGGACACTTGATGAGGTTCTCTCGGGCAGCGCAGTATGCCGCAAATTCGTGGTGAGGCGGGTTTTCGTAGTATACCAGGCTGGAAGTCGTAATGCAACGAGTGAAGTAGTACAGGCAGACCGTCATTAGGATATGATCTCGCCATGCGGAGGACGATTGAACAGACGGGTTGGCGGCCTCTTCGTACTATCCACAGCATCAACATTTGAGAAGTTAGAGGCCGTGTAGTGGAATATGGGCATACCTTCTCACCGATGAATCCCAGCAGTCCGACCGGATTGTCCTGCAGCATCCACCCTAAAGTTTGGGGTCTTGTCCTCATCAGTACAGCATACCCTACATGAGCTGTCCTCCAGTCATCGCCTTTGGCTTTGCATGTTGCTTCTCGTTCGGTGGGCTGCACATCATCTGGTAATGCGCCAGGGCACCAGTTCAAATGCACAACCTTGCAGCGTTGAGCGTACTGTGCGCCCAGCTCTCGGGCGACAAACTGTCCGAAGTCTCCAGCTTGCACACAATAGCGGTTGTAGCCTAGCCGCCGCATCAAAGCATCGAAGATCCGCGCTGTGTCTTTCATAGTCCAGCCTCGACGCTGGGGTGCCTGCGACCAGACGAAGCCGGGCAAGGAGGGCACAACGCAATGAAAGGCTTGATTGCCTTCACCAGATGTAAGAGGGTCTATTACCTCGCAGAACTCGTAGAAGGACCCTGGCCATCCATGAACCATAAGCAGAGGAACTGCATCCGCCTTAGTTGATCGTTGATGGACAAAGTGGATGCTCAAATCTTCCAGGACTGTGGTAAAGTGAGGCCACTGGGAGAGTTTCGCCTCGGCTTTGGACCAGGAGAAAGTATCGCACCAATACTTGTAGTTAGTATTCGCCCACTCGGTAGGGACACCATAGTCGCCGCCGGCTCCTGGGACTACATCACTTTGTGGTATGCGAGCGTCCCGCAGTTTGGTGTAGAGTCGATCGACTTCTTCTGGGGCAATTGTGGGCTTGAAGGGTGTGATCTGTTGCGAAGACGACATTTTATTGGGCGAAGTGATACCTGTAGATTTCAAAAGAAAGAGAGACCGATAACCCTTGACAAGAATGAGTCTACAGAAGTTCTCCTCCCGCGTAGAAGCTTAAGCTCGGGACCTCCGTACGACTGGAGGCGAGTCTCGCAAAATTTCCTAAACAGTAGACATCGATTGTAGCGTTGCAAGGTCCATATGCATGGTTTGTGTAGATGAATCGTGGCGAGGTTGAATGGTGGATGGAAGGAGGAAGCAGTCATGTCGGAAGGAGGAGGAGCGAGAGAGGCAAGGTTGGCAAGGACCAGGGGACCTGGAGTCGGCGATCTGGAAGACTGTGCTTCGTGCTACTGTAGCCTTGAGGCTAGCGTCGAATCAAATGAGACTTCAGGTTGACCCTCGGACAACGAAGCTGATGCACTCGACATCAACCACGGACGATATCAAAAACATCAAGACTCGCCTGTGCAATGCATCTCAAAGGTATTGAAGGCTGCATTGAATCTCATCACTTACTCCTATCGTCCGCCGTTCTTAACTTCTCTACTAGTAGTATACAGCCGGGTACCGGAGACCTCACTTCTTCGATCAGATATTAGGTCGCTTCTTCCTCGATTATGTATTATTTTACCTCCTCCATCAGATGCAAGGAGACTTCTTCAATCAGAAAGTAGGCCGCTTCTTCGATTATGTATTAGCAGAAACTTTACTCTCTTGAGGACTTAGCACATGCCTCTTATCTTCCCTTTCCACGCGGACGATAATATTCGTTCCAACATCAACAAGATCGTAGTCTTCTCATATCTGTGACATTGCTCTAAGTCACCATACTATTTCTTCGAGACCACAAGAAGCTTCAATCTCAAAGGTCGAGCAGCGACAATCCTCACCACGACTAGCTGTCCATTATCTGTGCTACGCCACTCGACTCTCACACCAACCCGCAGCCCTGTGAGAAAACATCAGCCTTGCAAGTCGACCAATACCAATACTCAAGACTGAACTACCCTGAAGTCAAACTCTTCACTCCCAGAGACAAGATCGATCCGAGCGGTTTCGCTGTGATGGAAGTTCGCGTCGCAAGATCAACAAGCGACTTACCTTGCATCGAGAACAGCGCCGTATGAACGACGCTCGTAATGGCATCGAGAAGCCCTCGCATGAGAAGAAGGAGAAGAATGAGCGCACAACAGCAAAGGAGAACCCTTAGTTTGCTAAGAACTTTTCTGCGCAGCCTCTCTACGAATTGGATGAGAATGTTAGGCGCAAGACCAAAGATCCAGGATTCAACGCATCGACAGCGACATCGAGGAAGCCAAATGCCGGACTTCAGGCGGCCATTGCTATCGAGGACTTCGTTCGTGAGCAGGAAACTCACGGTTAGAACGCTCTCATGCAGCCTTATGCGTCGACGAGCACAGAGGACTACCTAGAGTGAGGAGTTCTTTTTTAGACCTCACGTGTCGGCAATTCTAGAAGCTTCGACCGCCGAGTAGGGCAGCAAAGAGCTCTCTGTTGTTCACTAGGCTTCGCCTCGGTCTGCAATGCCAAGGAAACCAGAAGATTCTATCGCTCAAAAGCTTGCGAAGGAGTCCGACAAGTCGATTAATCTAGAAATGTCCGGCTCTAAGGAGGCTAAGAAGGAGCCCGAGAAATCATATGTCTAGAGATCTCCAACTCGGAAGAAGCTACGAAGGAGCCCGAGGAATCGACCGAACAACAGATCTTCAATTCTGGGCAGTCTAAGAAGGAGCCTAGAAAGCCGACGGTGCAATTCACGTCGACGATTCCTAGGAAGCGTACTATCTCCAAGGTCGACAAGTACCATGAGATGCCTCTCAGAAGCGGTACAAGATCACTTAGACCTGATGCATGTTCTAGATGGAAGAAAAGCGTATAGCATTACCAAGTCAAAAGGGAAGGTATATTTTATGGAGCAAGGGAAGGATGTCCGCCTTTTGGAAAGCGAGGAGATGATTTCGAAGATTTCATAATGATTCGGCAGAATAGTTGGTACACCATCAAGGACTGGCAGTACTACACTCAAAGAAACACAATTAGTCCACCCAACTTTCGAACCTGAATAAGCAATACCGGTAAGAATAATACAGCAACGTGAGTCACCGTGCCGTGCATCCTCAGTGTACTCTATCTATGGATTCGGCGCCTCTGCCAAATCCTTCTTGTACCTCTCCTTTGCTCTTTGCGACGTTTCCTTGTAATCAACGTGCGGCTTTGGGTATCCTAGCTTCTCGAACTCTCCCTTGCTTAGCCTTTCGTGCGGTGCAAATATGGCTTTGCCCTGCACATCCTTTAGTTCCGGCACCCATTTGCGGATGTAGTCTCCATCCTTATCACACTTCTCAGCCTGCGACACAGGATTGAAAATGGTGTAGCTGGGCTCCCAGCCCTGAGTGTTGTTCGACAGATCCCAATCGACCAAATGCTCCGCAAACCACCTCTCTCCTCGTCTGTAATCGATCAAAAGATTTGCAGAAAGATAGGAGCTGACATTCATCCGCAGCCGATTGTGCATGTATGCTTCGTTCGCGAGCTGCCGCATGCCCGCGTCCACAAACGGAACGCCAGTCTTGCCTTCGTACCATTTCTTCCAACCTTCCTCATCTTCCTCCCACCGTACGTTGTCAAATTTCATGTTTTGTGGCAGGTTCATCGAGCCGTGTGGAATCATGGCTGTGATGTGTCTGTAGAACTCCCGAAAGACCAGTTCGCGGACCCAGGCGGCGATATTAGCATCTCCAGCATCGAAGTGGGCATTCTCATTGTGTTTGGTGCAAGCTGCCAGGATTTCTCTAATGGAGATGATGCCTGCCGAGATATAGGCGGACAGACGGGATGAAGGGTCAAGGGCGGGTTCGGAGCGGTGGGCGGCGTAGTCTTGGATCTTGATTGAAATTAGTCTTGTAGTCTTGCACAATGCTGAAAGAGATATTTGACTCACCTTGATCTGCAGAAAGTCCTGTAGTCTTTTGATCCCTGCATCATGCCCTGCCGGCCAGAGCTTGCGAATTCTTTCCTTTTCCTCTTTCGAGGCAAACTCCTTGCCTTCCGGTACACCAGGGATCTTAGTCTCAAACAACTCTATGAATTCGTCCTTTGCCTTTGTGTCATTCTCCTCGGGTGGGGAAACTAGATCCAATAACTCTGGATTCTTCTTCGTCTCCACCAGCCAGGCTTTGTGATAGGGTGTAAAGACTTTATGCGGTCCTCCGGCGCCGGTCTTGAGCTCACCCGGCACAACGACTGTCTGGTCGTGCAATACCTCGAAGCTGACCTCCTCTTTCCCATCCTGGAACTTCGTAGCAAGATCTATGTCCCGTCGCAGCTCATCGACCTCATATTCCATATTCGCATAGACGTGAGAAACATCATGCTTCTCCACAAAGTGCTGCACTTTATCACTCTTTTCCTTCCTATTCTCAGCGGTCAGCACTGCCAGAGGAATGTTCTTCTTCTCCAACTCTGCTTTCAACATCTGCAGAGTCTCGAGCATCAGATCAATTCGTGCAGGACTTGTGCCATGCCAAGCAAGATCTTTGGGCGAATGGAGGTACAGGGTGATCAAGCTACCACCACCCTCTTTCGCCTTTGTGGAAGCGGCGTGAAGGGCGCGATTATCTTGCGATCGCAAGTCTTTGCTCCGAAACCAATGCAGGACATTTCGCGGCTTTGAATCGCTTTTGTTCTTAGACAAAAGCTCTTTCAACTCATCGAAAGGGGTGTCGTTGTCGATTTCTTTCGCGCGTTTCGTGGAGGGATGCTTCAAGCCATTGTCCATACTGGCGGAGCGGGCGTGTTTGGACATTGTGGGCGATACGCGGAGTGGAATGCGTAGCAGTGAATGAGAGAAGGTGAGGAAATGCATGCAAGGGGAGAAAAGAAAATAATGAGACAACATTTCTCCTACAGCTTTTCGCGTCGCGATGCATCATCATTGATCCAGCTCCGGCCGCTGAGTTCAGGGACGCGGCCAATAACGTCGATGATGCGGTGGGGATGCGAGAAACAGCGCGCACTCTAACGATCGAATGCTCGTGCGTTTGCGCTAAGATCTGATCGATCGGGGTCTCGTCATGGCCTTGGCATCCATGTCCTCCACTACATGTCAACACATTGTCTCACTGAGCACTCTTCTGCGTTCCCTCGAGGCACATCCGTCGACCGTTTCACATAGGGAAGTACTTTTGAATTCATGACTTTTCATACATTAAGGCTATACATTAAGAGCCATATCTACTGCACGTCATGAGCAACCTGCCATGACCCATCCCAGTCCGAGCATGTTCACCAACCGTAAACGGCATGGTGCTATCCATCTGTATGTGAGTTGGGGCTCGGCGGTGGGGAAAAAAGAAGCACCGTCAGCGGCATGCTTCTTTGCATCATCTGCTTTTCCTCCAATGGCGACCTTGATCTAGAAGAAGACTGCCAGAAGAGCAATTGGGATGAGAGCAAAGGTGGACGAGACCTGAGTGTGGTCTGATGCACCAGTATAAGGCGGCGCAGCTGTAGTGGCGCTTGTTGCTGGGTACGTGGCAGCACTCGTCGCTGGTGAGGATGCCGCCGAGGTTGCTGGGTATGTCGCAGCACTCGTTGCGGGTGAGGACGCCGCTGAGGATGCTGGGTACGTAGCAGCACTAGTCGCTGGCGAGGATGCCGCCGAGGTTGCTGGGTATGTCGCAGCACTCGTTGCGGGCGAGGACGCCGCTGAGGATGCTGGGTATGTGGCAGCACTCGTCGCGGGCGAGGAAGCCGCTGAGGATGCAGGGTATGTAGCAGCACTCGTCGCGGGCGAGGAAGCCGCTGAGGACGCCGAGGATGCCGAGGATGCAGGGTATGTGGCAGCACTCGTCGCGGGCGAGGAAGCCGCTGAGGACGCCGAGGATGCCGAGGATGCAGGGTATGTAACAGCACTCGTCGCGGGCGAGGAAGCCGCTGAGGACGCCGAGGATGCAGGGTATGTGGCAGCACTCGTCGCGGGCGAGGACGCCGCTGAGGATGCTGGGACGCTCGCAGCTGGAGAGGTCGCCGCGTAAGTAGATGGCGACGTTGCCGGAGCGCTTGTGGCTGGCGACGTTGCCTGCGAGGTCGCAGGAGATGATGCGGGAGCGCTCGACGATGGCGTCGTAATTGGGTATGTCTTTGCAGAGGTTCCAGGAGGTGGCGCAGGCGCGCTAGACGATGCCAAGGTGACCGTGGTGAGTAGAGTCTGGCTTGAAGTCTTCTGGACGGTGGTCGTCAAAGTCGTGTCGCTGCTAACCTGCGTCTCTGGACACGGACTAGTGGTCGTGACGGTAACAGACTTGGTAGTCATTCCGTACGTTGCTGGAGTTGTGGCAATCGACGACGAGGGCGTGTATACTGGATAAGTTACAGGCTTTGACACGAAATTCGAAGAGCTGACCATGGGGTAAGTCTGCTGGGTGGCCGAGTGAACCGTGGTCGTGGTTTGAATGCTCTTAGTCTGGGTAAGAGTTGTGGTGGACTTGAGAGATGACGAGCTCACGACATACGACGACTTGGAATATGAGCTTGCCGGTGTGGAGTACGACATGGATGGCTTCGAATTTGTCGCGGAAGGTGTGGAGTAGGCAGGAGCTGAGCTGGATGGTTTTGAATAGACGGCGGTCGAGCTCGATGGGACAGAGTAGACAGGAACAGTGCTTGATGGCTTCGAGTACACAGGGACGGAGCTTGAGGGCTTGTAATAGCCAGGAGCTGATGACGAGGATTTGGAGTAGATTGGCGAGCTGACAGATGGCTTGGAGGCACTGACTGGAGGTGTGAAGACCAGAGGGGTTCCCACGCTGACTGAAGGCGTAACGACCAGAGGGGTACCCACGCTCACCGAAGGCGTGACAACCAAAGGGGTACCCACGCTCACTGAAGGCGTGACGACGAGAGGAGTTCCCACGCTGACTGAAGGCGTGACGACCAGAGGGGTTCCTACGCTCACTGAAGGTGTGACAACCAGCGGGGTGCCCACGCTCACTGAAGGCGTGACGACCAGAGGGGTGCCCACGCTGACTGAAGGCGTGACGACCAGAGGGGTTCCTACGCTCACTGAAGGTGTGACGACCAGCGGGGTTCCCACGCTCACCGAAGGGGTGAACGAGAGAGGAGTCCCCACGCTAACTGATGGAGTGAAATAGATCGGGGTTCCTACGCTGGCCGAAGGCGTGAAGACCAGAGGAGTGCCCACGCTGGCTGAAGGTGTGAAGACCAGAGGGGTTCCCACGCTGACTGAAGGCGTGACGACGAGAGGAGGTCCCACACTGACCGAAGGCGTGAACGACAAAGGCGTTCCCACACTGACCGAAGGCGATGGCGAGCCATATCCGTGAGGAGTTGTCTTCACATATGGCGTGGGCGTTGGTCCAACGAGCGTCAAGCTACCCATGGTAGAGATACACGAAGAAGATCCGGGATACGAGTGTGCCGGGTTGCATGCATAGGTCGACGAAGGTGTTGGCCCGACCAGCGTCAAACTACCCATAGTAGAGATGCAGGACGAGGATCCCGGATACGAGTGCGCTGGGTTGCATGCATAGGTCGACGAAGGCATTGGCCCAACAAGCGTCAAACTGCCCATAGTGGAGATGCAGGACGAAGATCCGGGATACGAGTGCGCTGGGTTGCATGCATAGGTCGACGAAGGCATCGGCCCAACAAGCGTCAAACTGCCCATAGTGGAGATGCAGGACGAAGATCCCGGATAGGAGTGCGCTGGATTACAGGCGAAAGTGGCGGACGACTGAGCGTAGGTGGCCGGTGGAGCGTGCGTGGTTGGTGGTTGAGAAGCGTGTGTGGTCACTGGGGGAGGTACGTATGCCGGAGGGGCGGGAGGCGGAATATAGGCCGGTGGAGGAGGACCGTAGGAGGGAGGGCTAACAGGTCCATAAGCGCGCTCCTGGTTTGGAAGTGCGTGAGCAGCTCCGGCGGCGAGGCCGGCAACGAGTGTAGAACGCATGGTATTGTCGAAACGAAAGACTGAGTTCGCAAAGGATGTTGGAGGTCAAAGGAGACCGCATGATCTGGCCATGTTTACTTGATATATTTCCAGTTTTTACCTCCGCCGTAGTCGTCACACATCTACACATTGGTTAGCTTTATAGGAATTCCCCTTTCAAGACGTTCGTCTTGTCATTCATGCCAGTGAACCTTCACCTGAAGCAGGATGGAGTCGTCATTAGGTTACTGTGTCCCACAGATAACCTTGCGGTCTCTATGCTCATACGTGTGATTCGTCAAGTAGGTGTTGGTTGTTGATATCATACCATCCGAAATTTGGGCAACTAAGGCTGTGTTGAGCACACGAGATCGTGTAGTTGTCAACAGACTGATACTGTAGATGTAATTGTATACAGATGAGTGGACGACCCAGACATACATACCAGAACAGCTCTCTGTGCGCGTTCTGGGAGTACCAGGTGGTGATGCTGAAGTCAATCTGGCTGGAAAGCTCAACAACCGCCGGGAGTATCCGATATTTGCTTCTATCGCACGACTTCGCTAACCAGAATATGCGCTGACCACACCACTGTCTGCGAGGAAATGGTGTGGGGAAGGTGCCGGAATATGCGGAACACCTCGATAATATATTCGAGGCCATCACCTGGAAAAGTTGAGCAGGTCAGCCTCTAATTGCGTGTGTTGATATCCTTCCACATATCGTTCAAGGAATATGTCCGTCCCGGTCTGTGAACTGAAGCACATCACCAACGAGACTTTGGGTGACGATGCACAGAGCCTGCAACGATATCATCGTCTATATTCCCATCAGGTGAACTGGTTGGTCGTGCGCTCGGGCGTTTGGTCTGCACAGACGCCTCCAACAGCACCCATGATAATCATCGTAGCTGCGGCCATGGCTTCTATATCATGAACCAAGTTTGTAAGTGCACGTCGCCGATATGTTACCTAGAGGACGTCAGACAGAAGTCGGCAGTATGTTGAGTTAATCTCTTGTCCCATACGCCACCATTGACAAGCCAAAAAAAAGCGAACAGCGGGCGGCAGGGCATACAAAGCGACCAGCAGACCGATGATAGTCAGAGATGCTCAGAGAATTAGCACAGTCATCTCATCTGGATACCATCAAAGCCCTCGGCTCCTGCGACTGAGGCGAATATCGTGCAAATGCATAACGGCGAGAACAGAAGATGTGCCGTTGCATATTCGAAGTCGCGGTCTTGCATGAGGGTAATAGAGGTGAGCAGTGCCAACCAATGGGCACTGGATGCCTGTCTGGAGTCCATGAGGGTATGCGGGAATAGTTTCCAGTCACCGACCATGCGAAGTTTCTCTCAGTTGGTAGGAATTTTTGGTGCTCTTTATTCCCAGCTTTGAGCGTTTCGAGCGAATATTTATATGCAGCGCGGAAAATCGATCGATCCAGCAGAAGAGGTTGAAGACCGCGTGACAGAGAATCTCGTCATGTTGTTGCCACGACGCGACGGCTTAACTTCGCCTCTAACGAGCGCGAGCGACGAAGAGGAACTCCTCGAATGTTTCCAGTTGTGGATGGCGACAGTCATCATGCTGAATTCGTCGGAGTCCGCATTGATGATTCTCTTGGTTATGGAAGAAGGAGTACTGTAAAAAGACGCGAGGCAGAACGTGAAGTTTGATGAGTCCTGTCCCCTGTCATTCGCGACATCCTCGGCATGCTCGGATGAATTGCCCGTTCTACCTTATCGACGACAACACGACAACACCACCAGTGCACCTGGCCTAGAATTCGCATCTACGCCATCTCTTCCGTACAATATCATGTCCAGGACTGGATCCTTTTCCAAAAGTCAGGGGAAGAACCATCCAGACTTCAATTCGCAATGGACACAAGCCATTCTCCGCCATCCAGAAATCCAATATGACACCCTTCCTGCAAACGATTATGATGAAGAGCAACGGAAAGGCGTCGTCTTCAACAGCATGTTCAACACTACCCTGTCACACGATGAAGGCATTCGTGCTACTCTCTCATTTCAAAGGCCTTGTCGAGAACTGGACGCGGTCTCTCAATACGAAGACTGCTATCTGTTCTCACTAGGCACTGGACTGGACGGACGACCCGGTCGAGGTCATGGAGGTCTGACTTCATTGCTCATGGATCAAATCACCGGCTCGACAGCAGTTCGCTACAAGAAAGATCCGAGTAATGACCCGCCAGCCACGGCCACTATGACTGTAGACTACAAGGCCCCAATCGACACACCGTGTGTCATTTTCGCGCGCTCCTGGGTCACTGAGCTCAGTGGAAGAAAGGTATGGGTGAAAGGCATCATCCAGGACAGGAAAGGGAGGCTTTGTGCCTCTGGCAAGGCCTTGTTTGTGCATCCGAGGACGAAAGCAGCATTGTGAAGAGACGGTGATAGGCGAGTTCAATCGTGCTCTTTATTTCGCTATATGTCATTACGGCATAGATGTCTCAACTTGAATACCGTACGCCACTCGAGTACTGGGTAAGGCGAAATGGTCAATTATGGCTATAGACTGTCGGATCTGTGCATTGTTGATGTGTGAACAGCGGTGGTAAGTCAGATGGTGCCCGACTCTTCACGGATCACGGCAAGCACACGGCCTGCGCTCTGACAGGTTGTGAGATGCTGTGGTGTCTACGAGAGGAGAGATCATATTCCGACAAGAGGTCAATGCCTCAAAAATTGCTCGGCATGCAACCTCAGATCCAAGTGAAAGGCTTGGGAGGCTACATTTGCGTTACATTCATCTCATTGGCACGACGAGAGTACTCCTACTGCAACAATAACATCAAGATGCTGCCAAGCTGCTTCGCTTCGAGTGATCGGCACATCTAAGCCCTGTGACGCAACTTCGAACGGAAACGTGAAGCCAAAGTCTGGATGGCTCCAGAATTCGGCCCGCTCAGATTTTTTGACTTCAACATCACCTCAACCCTTCTCCGAAACTACTTCGTCTTGTCTCCTCTTACTTGAAAATCAACAGCCATTTGTCACATTGAAAGAGGTGAAGAGCTTTGGGATTGTTAAACTCCTTCTCCGGGTGAGCATTTAGTTCATATCAGGCTGGATGCTTACAAGTGAGATCATCAGCAAATAAGCGCTGATCAGATGTACCTAGCGGCGCCTTTTAAAGTTCCTAGGCTGGGAGGTACCGAAACCACGGAGCAGAATCAGAACCGTGAAGAAGGAAATGCCAACACTTGGAGAATTCATCCGAATATGAGTTTATCGCGACCTATTGCTGCTGAAGGCAGTGTCTCATGTAAGTGGCGACATCCACCTTATCTACCTGCTCGATTCATAATCTCATTCCATCGTAGCAACCAACCAAGGCGATGGCGACTCCACACCCATCATTGCTCCTGCTATGCCCTCAGGAAAGAAGAGGCCAGGCCCAAAACGAGACAGCAAACCAGCACCGTCCGAAAAACTAGAGCGTAACAGGCAAGCACAGAGGTAGGCAACGCTCTGCAACATGTCACAATCCATTTGACCTAACTTCATCTTCATGACAGAACACATCGCGAGAGAAAAGAACAATACACCAAGGACCTAGAGTTAGAACTCTCCCGCATGCGCGAGCTCTTTGTAACAACAGCTCGCGAACGCGACGCCGCCAACCAAGTCCGAGACGAAGTTCTTAAAGAAAACCAAAGACTGCGAGAAATGCTCCAGGTGTCTCAGACATCAAGCACAAGCACAAGCGGTACAATAGACTCCGGATACGATGATATCAATACCTCTGGTGTTTCCACCAGGACTAACAGTTATTCCACTCCAGGAGTCGGTTTCCCGTTCAACAATCATCCCCTTTCCTCACAACAAGCACCATCATTGCCTATGTTGGGGCAGCAAACAACAGCACCACCACCACAACATCGACAACAACAACAAAAACCACACAATGTATGGGAAATCAGTGAGACACGTGGCTTTGCCTCTGACGAGGCCTTTCAGGATAACATCTCGCCGTTAACGAATATCAAGACCGAGTCAAGAGAGAATTCGGCGCCGATGTCTATTGATACTGTTATGCCGAATCAACCTCCCGCAGAAATAGACTATGATGAACTTGGGCTGGACTTTGTGCTAACGTGAGTTCCTTCTGCCAGCTTTTGTGCACGGTATTACTGATCTACTCCCCTCGGTAGTCTCGAAAGACCCTGCATGGGTCACTTGCAATACCTCACAGTCCGAGCACACAACTCTCCCCAATGTACCGGCGACATCCCCGGTCAGCCCATGGAAGTCCCAGACGATGGCGAAAACCAACACATCTCCGGCCACGCGCTCATGGCTACAGCGCCTTCGTACTCTCACATTCAAGAGCGTCCCCAGGAGAGATATCCGAATGAGTTACCGCAAGTGCAAAGAGAGGATCTGTTGAGGTTGTTGAATCTTAGTAGTCAGTTGCAGGTTACAGAGGCGGAACTGCCGCCTGTGAAGGCTTGGATTAGGGTTATGCAGGATGAGAGGTCTAGGTTGTTGAGTAGGGAGGATTTAGAGAGGCTGAAGGGGACGTTGGCGCGAAAGGTGCATTGTTATCGGTGAGTTTTCTTGTGGTGATCGGGAGAGGTGAGTTGCCTGGGTACGGGCTAACATCATGGTTTTTTCTTAGGTTCGGCGCTGTGCTGGAAGAGCGAGATATCTCGGACGCGTTGCATGAAGTTCTTGATGTGAGGGATGGGCCGAGGGCGTCAACAGGTATCGTCGGTGTCAATTAGTGGATGATGTCTATACAGCGATGAGAGAGCGACAGATGATGAATTTGACAACACGAGATGTCGAAATTGGCATTCGCATTACAGGCTGCGCATCAGGTTGGTCTTTGATGTTCGTTGCACGAGCGCATGCTGCGTATTGAGATTATAAATGCTTGCATCCAGCGACGGATGTGTATCTTGCGAGGAGGTAGGCAATGATTGTTGAGCGAAGTCCCTTCACATCTGTGCAATACGGTAGGAATGCTGACTCGGCAGTTTATAGCTCTACACTCGAGCCGTGCCTATCTAGTGCGACTAGACCCGGCACACTGTGGGAAGTTGGTAGGTCATCCCCGGCAAGCACGGGGTTTAGCAAGATACTGGTAGCACTGATACCAGTGTATGGAGTGAACATATCCTGCTTCAACCCGCCTATTGCCTCGATAAAAGGCACCTCGACAAGGAGAGCAGTGGTGAAATTGAGCATCTCATCACCATCCCCGACGGTCTCGTCACGCTTAGTACTTTTGAAGTTGATGTTGTCGTATACGACGACCATGCCGAGCATGCGGGCAAGCTCCTTTATAAGCGCCTATCGGGGATGAGTAGGTACTGCTGTAGGGGACAGAGAACTCATGGTACCTTCTAACTGACAACGTGGTCATACATGTTGCTGTTAATCACCGTATAAGCCTTAGTTAAGCCCTGTCTAGCGAGGACGTCGATGGCACGATTCTTTAACCCCGAGAGCGAAAGGTACTCGCCTATAACATAGGCGAACTAGTTAGATTTGCTACGATGTCGACTATAAAGCAACATTACCGTAATAACGAATAAGCGCTACTAAAGTTCCGCTTCGCGTCTCTCGGGGTTCGTAGTACGGCTACGGGGATTACGTAGTATATCGGTAAGGATAGAATACTACTTAGGAGTATACCGTTT
>KZ109993.1:31632-42174 GCA_002116395.1 Ramularia endophylla | reverse complement strand
GTACGATTCTTTAACCCTAAGAGCGAAAGGTACTCGCCTATAATATAGGCGAACTAGTTAGATTTACTACGATGTCGACTATAAAGCAATATTACCGTAATAACGAATAAGCGCTACTAAAGTTCCGTATCGCGCCTCTCGGGGTTCGTAGTACGGCTACGGGGATTACGTAGCATATCGGTAAGAATAGAATACTACTTAGGAGTATACTGTTTAATGTCTTAGAAGGCTAGTTAAAAGTCTTCTACGGTAATTAGTCCTCGTTCCGTAGGCCTAGCCTTATCCCCGAGAGGTATATCCGAAGGAGGCGGTCGCGCTAGACCGTATACTAGTCGATATCTACTAAAGAAACGACTCTATAGAATAAGTTCGTCTAGTTCGCGAAGGATAGCGTCCTAGTACCTTACGAACTTCTTCTCGAAAGAACCCTTAATAGCCTCGGCGAGTTTCTTTACCCTCTTCCGCCTAGCGTAAGACTTTATATTACTAACCTATATACGAACGAGCTTAGTTATAGTCTAGCGGTACTTATAGCGGAGTATCGAGATAATATAGCTTACTTTCTCTATATCTATACGCGCTATCCTCCTTCCTAGCTAAACTCTACCCTATACGTAGCTAAATAGGGTATCTATCTATACCGTAGCTAATAATAAGCTAGTCGGGGATCTTTCTATACTACTCGGGGATGCTTCTAGTATCTAGTAGCTCTCGGGGATAGTACTTAGTAGCGGACTAGATAGCGATAAGGTTAACGCGTTACTATAGGTCGACATCTTAGATAAAGGACGTAAAATAAGTAGTAGATATAAAGCGAAGGATAGTCTATTACCTATCGGGGGATAAAGGACGTAAAATAAGTAGTAGATATAAAGCGAAGGATAGTCTATTACCTATCGGGGATATAGGATATATATAGTAGAGAAGATAGGCACGATATAGACGTTTTAATAAATCCTTATATAAAATCGAGTGTTGCTTTGCCTTAAAAGCTACTATACCGGCCTAGACCCTCTACGAGGTTTAAGTAACTACGTACTCTAATTAGCCGGCAAATTAGGCTTTTTAGACCTAGCACGAGTCTATCCCCGAAAGGTATAAGCTCATCCCCGAAACTCGGCGCTATATACGGATTAGGCATTAGTTAAACTATAATGTAGATGCCTTAGGCCTCAGAGTCGTTGTTGCTCAAACCGAAGCAAAGAGGGTCTAGTCGCACTAGATAGCGTCACACGTCCAACGCCTCTCCATCTCTCGCACCTCAATCACCAACACCTCATCACCGACCACGACTACCGCAGACCTCACCTCCATCTCCATCACCACGCCAACGATACCGTCGCTTCCACATCATCACACCCCATCAGCGCACTTTCCAATACCACTCACTCATAACCGGCCATGGTAAGGGAAACACAACGGATACTCAGCATACACAAGACACATCACTAACATGCCCTCCTCTCACCAGGGCCAGAACCAGTCAGGCCTCGGCGGTCCCGGCGGACCTCCAGGCGACGGCGACAAGAAGAAGGGTGATAAGAAGGACAAGCCAAAGTATGAGCCGCCGCCACAAACCTCGCGCATCGGCCGCAAGAAGAAGAAGGCCGTAGGTCCAAACGCCGCCGCCAAACTGCCCACTGTCTATCCGACCGCACGGTGTAAGCTGCGATACTTGCGGATGCAGCGTGTACACGATCATCTTCTACTAGAGGAGGAGTTTGTTGAGAATCAGGAGCGGATACGCAAGGTAGGATATTGACGTGCTTATCTTGGGCAGGTCGTATGCTGACCACAACAACAGGCAAAAGCAGTCAACTCTCAGGCACCCCAAACAGCCGGCGGCGACAGCGATGCTCTCGACCGCAACGCTGACGAGCGGAGTCGTGTTGATGACATGCGCGGCTCGCCGATGGGCGTCGGCAACCTCGAGGAGATCATCGACGACGACCACGCTATTGTGTCCTCCGCCACCGGTCCCGAGTACTACGTTTCCATCATGTCCTTTGTCGACAAGGACCTCCTCGAGCCCGGCGCGTCCATCCTTCTCCACCACAAGAGCGTCTCTGTTGTGGGTGTGCTCACCGATGACGCCGATCCGCTGGTCAACGTGATGAAGCTTGATAAAGCACCCACCGAATCATACGCAGATATTGGAGGTCTCGAGCAGCAGATTCAAGAAGTGCGTGAGGCTGTTGAGCTGCCACTCCTACACCCCGAGCTTTACGAAGAGATGGGAATCAAGCCTCCAAAGGGTGTCATTCTCTACGGTGCACCTGGTACAGGAAAGACCCTCCTCGCCAAAGCTGTCGCCAATCAAACATCTGCCACTTTCCTGCGTATCGTCGGCTCCGAGCTGATTCAGAAATACCTCGGAGATGGTCCACGTCTCGTACGCCAGCTCTTCCAAGTCGCCGCCGAACACGCGCCCTCCATCGTCTTTATCGACGAGATTGATGCAATCGGAACGAAGCGATACGAGTCTACCTCTGGTGGTGAGCGCGAGATCCAACGTACTATGCTTGAGCTCCTCAACCAGCTCGACGGTTTTGATGACAGAGGAGATGTCAAAGTCATCATGGCAACAAACAAGATCGAGACCCTTGACCCAGCACTCATCCGTCCCGGACGAATTGACAGAAAAATCCTCTTCGAGAACCCAGATCAGAACACCAAGCGCAAGATCTTCACGCTGCATACAAGTAAGATGAACCTTGCCGAGGGTGTGGATCTAGAGGAGTTCATTGGTCAGAAGGATGATTTGAGTGGTGCGGATATTCGTGCCATTTGCTCTGAGGCTGGTTTGATGGCTTTGAGAGAGAGGAGAATGAGGGTCAACATGGAGGACTTCAGAACCGCAAGGGAGAGTGTGCTGAAGACCAAGACGGAGGGTGAGCCCGAGGGCTTGTATTTGTAGGCGTGTGTTGATGAGTGGGTTGTATAATCTACGTAGCTCTTGTGGGCTGGTCTACGATCCGAACTGGGTCGAAGGCGCCATGATAGCAGAATAGAGTGTGACATTATCAGCTTGCTTCCTCATCGTGTTTCACCCTTCTTCGTTGCTGTGTGTCTGATGAAAGACGATCACCCGCTGCATGCAGATCCAGTCGCGTGGTAGTGATTGAAGATAATGCGGCAGTGGTATACCGCAATGATCCCCCTTGTGTTGGTCGAAGCTACAAGTCGTGCTCTATCTCCTTCTCAGCCTTTCTTCGACCAGATTTTTGCTTCGCTTTGCGGCCGAAGATCACAAAATCCCCTCGTAGACCATTCAATCGATCTTGTGCTCTTAAAGTCATATTGAAATCGGCGACAAGTCATGCACAGCCTTCAGACACCTCATTCGTTGCATTCATATGGAACGTCCCACTACCCCAACCCTAAACCTAGTCTGCACATCACAGTGTTTCCCGTCTCGACATTAACTCGCGTGAGCTCACACGCAATGAATAGTAGCCGAGCAAGAACACCAGGTAACTTTCACGTCCTACCGCGACTATCTAGGAATTGGGATATCTCACCAGCAACACAAACAACAGCTCTCAAAGCACACCCTGCTATGCCCTGCCCTTCCAAACACAAAACAGTTACTTCCATGCTTTCTATCATCCCACAACCCAAAAGGCTATTCCCGCACTCACTCAACCTCCCGCTCATTGCACCTGACTAACAATCTCGCTTGCCCGACCCAGACTCTCGACCATCTGCTGACACTCCTTTCTCCTCCTCACGGTGTAGTCGCTCTCCTTCAACAAATCATCCAGCTCAGTAGTGCGATACATCTGCTCCAGCAGTTCACGCTGCATTTCCTCTTTCGTATGTCTATTACATGACAGTCAGCGATCACTCATCATTTCCACATCGACCCTCTCAAGAGACTTACTCAACAAGCTTCAACATGATAGCCTTGGGCACCATATCAATCATAGTCCTCCTCACAATGTTATAATAGCTTGTGATCAATAACTTGATAACCTCAACTTCTTGCGTCTCCTTCTCACTCAACGTCCCGCTGGCCTTCAATGTGGGAGGTGGAGCTTCCATAGCAGCCATCTTCTTCTTATTCTTGCTTGCAAAGAAAGATCCAAAGAATCCTGCGCCGTCGCCGTTGAGGTCAAGACTAGGGCTATTACTACGTGGTGGCTGTGTAGCAGGAAGAGGCTTTCCAGTCTTGGGATCCACCTGAATCGGTTTGCTAGCCGCATGTTTCTCGTTCACGATCGCCATTGCGCGGTGTCCGTTGAGGAAATCTGGGTGGCCGGTGTTGACGTAGCAGGATTCCATAGCGACGAGGTCGCGAACGAGAAAGTTGGTTGGTTCCATTGCTTTCTTGAAGAATGCGATGACGACGGCGTGGAGTTTCTCCTTCAATGCTGGGTAGCGGCGGAAGAGAGGCTTGTTCATGAGCTGGCCGAGAATGCGTACCAATTCGTCGTAAATCAGGCTTACACACTTTAGGGAGGGCTCTTCCAGACGCTTGATTTGTTGCTTTACGATTAGCTCGAAAGCAGTGGTGCCAACGAATAGTGCTGGCGAGGAACCGGAGGAGTTGTAGAGGATCGTCCGGATGTCGATGTCCTTCACTTGGTCGAAGGGATCCACTGCCTTGACACCATTGCTGTACAGCTCATGATAGACAAAAGCGATACGTGCGCCACCAGAAAGCTCAATCGAGGAGAGCTCAGCGTTGTGACCCTCCAACACTGTTCTATACTCGTTGGAGAACTCGGTGATGATGTTGAGAATGATGTTCGCTGGATTCCCAAGGATACTATCCCCAAGTGTCTTCAACTCCTCCGAATATTTCTGCAGCGATCCGGAAATGCGTGCCTTGATGTCTGGCAGCGACTGCTTGATGTGCATCATCAGGATGAGGTTCAGTTTACGAGCCAGATAGGGTGTGCCACAGTACGAAGCCTTATTCCTGTACGCCTTGTGGTTTTCGAAAAAGTTTTTCTCGTTCTCCAGCGCGTACGAAATGGCCTTCTTCGTCTCGATATCCCGCTGTCCACGATTCACCACAGGCACATATCCCAGCCGCAGAGGAATGATACGCCCAGCCAGAATATCCACAACATCGGTACCTTCGTCCATGAGATCCACTTTCGTCAATACACCAATCGTTCGCTGACCTTCTGGGTCCACCTCCCGCGCGAGCTTCAAACCATCAGAGTTGGCCAAATCGGAGTTGGCGGCAGTGACAGCAAGAATGATGGCGTTTGGCTTGGAGATTTGCTTCAACACCATCTCCCGGATTTGTCTCTCAATATCGCGAGGCTGGTCGCCCACAGGTACCTTGGTCAATCCAGGCAAATCGACCAGGGTGAGTGTGAGAACGTTTGGAGAGTAGATTCGTAGGTTGATGGGCGCTGGCGAGATGCCTGCGTTCTTGCCTGTTTTGCTCTCCGTCTCTTTAACAATCTCATCGCGAATCTTGTTAAAATCGTAAAACTTTTGTCCTGGGATGTGTAGGAACTCTCCCCATTCATCAGCGTTGGCCTCCTTGTCGGTGTTCTCGTCGGCGTTGGGTGCGCCATTGTCTTGTTTGTTCGGCGAGGATCGGTTGATGAGCTGGAGGATAAGCGGTCTTCGTGTTACGATACCTGTGCCTCGTGGAAGACTGCGCATATCAGTACTGTCAGGCGGTGGATGGGTGGATGGTGGCAGTCGCACAAGTCTCGTCCTACAATGTTCTCCAATACCGAACTCTTTCCGCTCGATTGAGATCCTACCACGGCGATTTGGGGAAGGTCGATGGGGTTTTGCACCTGCGCGCAGAGGTGGGTTAGTGTTGTCCAACATGACCCGTCTGTCCTTGTTTCTGGCTACGTACGCCGACTGTGGTGAAGACATCCTGGAGCTTGTTGACCAGCGTGATGAGGCCCGGGTCGTTCACGTTGATCCTAATACATCTCTCAGCGCATGTTTCCTTACTATACTCTTCCCTCATCTGTCGTGCTCACGCGTTGGGGTTGGTCTGCGCCATGGCAGCCGACGTCAGGAGCTCGAGGGTCAAAAAATGGAGCTGCAGTCGGTGGGTGCAATTTAGTGTTTGGGCTGGTCGGTGGGTGTGTGTTGGATGTGGGCTGAGAAGATGAGAGGTTGCAGCGTCAAATAGTAGCAGACAAGCAAAGGCGATGCTTTCTGTTATTCTGGAGCCTCTCCCTCAAGCACAGCACAGGTAAAGCGTCGTCAGGCGCGCGGTGGCTGACAAGGGTCATGTGGCTGTGCATGCGCTGGCGACCTCATCCCCTCGATTTCCTCTGCACCTCCACTTGATGTTCTTCCACTGCACTCTCGCACTTCCACCAATTGCGGATCTCTTTCTACCTACCTACCATTAAGCCTACCGAACCCTGGATCTGCATTCTGGATGGCGAACTTTCATGTATGTATGGTCGAATGTGTTTGTTCGAGAAAGAAACCATAACATATACATATGTACGTTGGGCGCAATGGCTCATTATGTGTCTGGTCGAATGCACTCGTGAGGATTGTTTGCAAAATACACACTGGTAATCTCGACATCCACCTCACCGACTGCAGTGGTCACCGGTCACATTGGACTTCTCTAAGTCTCATATACCATTTCGATTTGAGACACTGCACACACAAAGCTCAGGCTAGAGAGTTACACATAGGTATGAAAACACCGACCGCGCAAACAGTGCCCCAACACATGAACCAAAAGGCAGCGCTGCTTCATCAACATCAAGTTACCCGCTACACCCTGCCATCAAGATTTCGATCGTCTATACAGCAAGAACAGCGAAGTCCGTAATCTCGAACTCGGAGGGCGGCGCACTGGACTGGTTGAATTCAGCGTCAGCCGCGCCAGTGACGTTGTAAGAAAGACTGTCAAATCGTCAACATTCACAGTAACGTCATTTATGAGATCCTGACAAACATACCCGTCGTCCGCGTTGTCGAAGAATACAGAAACTTGCAAGTGCGCACCATCTCCGGTACTGGGAGCCACGAGCGAGAGAACGGTAACGTCTGAGGCAGTGACAGAAGCAGATTCGCACGTGACGAAGGCGCCGGTGTCGTAACCGCTGCAGGTTGCGGTGAAACTGGGGTATGATTCGATAGCTTGTCCAGAGATGCTGAAGCTGTAGCTGCATTCGCTGGCGCAGCCTGCCGTCCAGTCGACGACTTCCCACGCATAGTTTTCTGGTACGCTCTGCTGAGAGCTGACCAGGGCGGCCGAGGCGGCGAGGAGGAGTGTGGCGTAATGCATTTTGGTGGTAGTTTGGAGGTTGGTGGGTTGGGAGTGTTAGAGTGGTCGATGAGCGAGTGTTTGTCTTTTATGGGAGTCTCTCTTATATGATTCCCTAGTGAGAAACTTCTCTAGACACTAGCATGGGTGTTGTTATGATCGCGAAGCGTGATGTGCAGCTGTATTTATGTACTCGTATTCATCAGGTTACCAAAACTTGGCATTTCTCGAAGCCTGGGAAAACGGCACGATCATCGATGCCTGTCAAGGTGTTGAGGCCATTGCAGTGCTAGTAGTACGACGGAGTCTGATACTGACGGGACTTCTTATTTTTCAGACCGAACATGTTCCGTAGTCTCACGTCTCGTGGCAGGTGAGGTTCAAGGTTGTCAATCTAAAAGTAGCTGAGCCCTGGGCCCCTTTTCCAGACAGGCATCCACGGAAAGATCCCGGCACCGATCAAACATGACACCGAGAAGCACAACGAGAATGTCCTTCGGTATCGTACATGAATGAAGTGGAGATCGAATGCTGAGCTATCGCAGAGAGGCCTATTGTGCATAATAGGACCTCCCTGTCTCGAAATAACGGAGGTCGAGTCCTTCGGAACATGATATGGTCCTCGGGTGGCACATATGTATTTGAATCATAAGTTGCCGAATTCTATAGCCCACTTCTCGACGCATTGCAGTTCTGCGCCGATACGACTTGGTATTTCCATTCTCGATCTTCACCAATAATCGATCATCTCGACGTGCTCTCTGTTCAGCATAAGACTTTTCCGAATCTTCTCGTTACCCTCCAGTTGAAGTCTGTCGCTCCTGTCGCAGCCCTCGTACTCCACAAGACGAGCTGTCAACCCGGAATCTTCCCGTAAATCCTCAAGTTCGATGCGCCCAAGCTTGGGACATTCCAGCATTGTGCGAAAGGCTGCGGTCCATCGGGTGCCATCCGACGGCAGCTCCTCTGTGCCTTCATCCGACCAGAGCGCGACGCCATCAAGCTCAACACATTCGATTGTGGGCGCCATGTATCGTAAGGCATTTAAGAAAATGTTCGAGTTACATTCGGAATTGAAAATCCTTAGCTTCCGGACTCTAGGAAAAGGGACGCCGCCCAAAATGCCAGACACTACCTTGCAACGATTTCGTTCAAGTTCCGTCTCGTCACGCTGTGAGCATTCTATCCTCAAGTCCAAATCAACGCTGCAAGATGGTCCTAGGTTCCCGATAATTAAATTAAGGACTCCCTGATCCGGTGGCTGATAGTGCGTGTTATATCCGTCGAGTTGGTGAAGCTCTAGAACGGTTTCCTGCTCGCTTGAGTACAAAGCGTCCCAGTCCAAGTCTGATAGGGCAGCAGCACTCGAGAATCTGCGGCCGACTGTAGGATCACGGAGATCCCATGGGAGGAAAGGCGTCCGGAAGTCTTGAGTCACGACATGGATTTCAGTAGGATCGGCGAGCTCCCATGGGTCGAGGCAAAATCGGATTGATTTGATTCTTTGCGCAAGATGCTTTCTTGACGCCATGTTGCTTATCCTTTGCAACCGTGTTGGGTCGAGAATAAAGCAGTAGAGTTCGCGGAGCCACTTGTCAGCCCAAGCATTGAAGAAGACGGCCTCAAAATCTTTGCAGACAAGTCGTAACGTTGAGAGATCGAGAGCGTGAGGTATGGCGGTGGCGATATGTTGCAGTAACTCCACAGGAAGCCCCAGGATGTGACATTTAGTTGTTGATGACATACTGCGAGTGTCAAGACGCGGTTGTGATGTTCTGTCGCTGATGTCCTGATGATGGAAAATTGAAACGTGAGAGGTACCTGGTAAGGGTGAAGGTATTTCGAGGAACGCGACGCGATGTTGATGTCGACGCGACGATCCTCCTTGGCAGAAGTCAAGATGCTCCTCGCTATGCTCCCCGAATATTTCGTCTTTTATTGGAAGCTCGTTGTATTTGCTTTCGCGATCGATATCGTCCCCGAGAAAGCTTTCCCGTGTCAAAAGTTCGTTGTGTTTTGCTCGAGGAACAGATCTCTAAGACCTGGCTCTCGGTGACTCCGAAGCACGCCGCCAATGTAGCAACTTTTCTTCCTTCAGTGTATAGCCCCTTTCTCTCGAGGAATATTAGCATCTTCATTCCACCTTCGATCTCTTCCTTCTGTGAGGTGTCCAGATGCGAAGGCATGGTCGCGTTTGTGGTGTCGAGAAGACAGAAGGAAGAGGGATGAACCTTACGTTGTAGGAAGCCTTAGAGGTATAAGGAGTCAAGATGAAACGCGCCGAATGAGGATGAGATCTGCAGTGCGTCATCTTCTCTGTTGCCGTTCCACTCGTCTTTGATACGTGTCACCAATCCGGCTTGATAGATGTCACCAATCCTGCCTAAGGCAACTGCGGGGACTGCATACCACTAGAAGTCGTAGTTAGCACTGTAGTTACTAGCAATCAGAGACTCACACTAGCGTACTGCCCCGAACCTCATCGTCTTCCGCCCCCTCCGCTATCTCCGCTATAGAATTACTAGATTCTCCGTCGCTAGGCCTAGGCGAACGCTACGAATCCGAATAGCTATAGGGCCTACCTAAGAAGGATCGTTTAGTAGAGCTAATACGTAATCTACCGTACTTAGATAGCGCGGAGGTAGAATATATATAGTCGCCGGAAGATTTTAAGCGGTATTTAGCGGTAGTATAGGGTTCCTACATCTTTAAACTAGTATACGAATAACCGTAGGAGGGTAACGAGGGTATATCTATAGAGGATATTTAGCGAGAGAATAAATAGCGGTAACTTACTCGTAAGCGATAGGTATAGCGTCGGCGTCGTATTACGGCCTCTAGTAAGATAAACTAAGAGCTATTAGACGAGGCTATTTAGCGTTTAAAATACGTCGAGGATACGTAGGTCGAGTTTAAGGGTAGCTACTACTATAACTACGAACGCCGCGTCGAGTAGTATAATATTAAGCTTCTAAAGCTACTAGAGCGACTCGATCGTAAGGCGTACGGCCTCGTAGCTATTACTAAGCGTAATAGAGCGGATACGGATACGGATAAGGATAAGGATAAGGATAAGGCGGAGATAACGGCGGAGGTATTCGACGCGTTATCGCCGGAGGAGTAGGCGGAGGTGTCGCTAGCTCGGATCTATTGACAATTAAGTTAGCGTAATGTTAATAGAGAGAGAGTTAATAGAGTTAGATAGCTAGAAGTTGATAAAACTAGCTAAACTAATGCCGCTAGAGAAGTTAGTGATTTAGTAAGGGTTCGTAAGAGTAAGAATAAGCCGTCTATAGCTAACTATTAAGCGATTACTATACCGG
>KZ109993.1:0-31603 GCA_002116395.1 Ramularia endophylla | reverse complement strand
GAGAAGTTAGTGATTTAGTAAGGGTTCGTAAGAGTAAGAATAAGCCGTCTATAGCTAACTATTAAGCGATTACTATACCGGAAGTTAGTAAAAAGCGCTTCCCTTCGTAGAAGGACGCTAAGCACTACCTAGTTAATACTATTACCTACGACGGTGGATTCGAGGTTTCTTATACTAAGGGCCCGAGGAAGAAGGACGGCTTTATTATAAGCTAGCGATAGATATACTCGAAGGGTAAGAGTAGGGAGTTTATAGTAAAGAGGCGGAAGAAACTAGACGTAATTAGTATTATACTAGCTCGCCCTAAGTGCTCGTCGAAGAAGATAGGCTATCCGTTCTTACTAACGGTCTATATAGTTAATAAGGCCCTTCCGAATACCTCTAAGTAGGCTATACGACTTAGCGATACTCTAGTTTATAACTATCCTACTATAGATCTAATCGGGCTACTATAACATCGTCGCTAGGCCCGTAGGGATGATATAGTCGCTTTCTTAACTAAGGAGCGTAAATCCGGTACGTCCGCTAAGGAGTATAGATACCGTATAAAGATATACTTTATAGGTACCGGTAAGAACAAGCTTATTATAGCGCTAGTTCTTCGTAATATCTTTAACGCTTAGGCTCGAGTTCGCTCTCTATAACTAAAGGAAATAGGCATTATAGAGCGAGTACTATAGACCTTAGAAGAAGAAGGTTTCTAGTACTAACTATAGATAAATAGCGATACGCTCGATAGGCTTATGTTCGTATATCCTTAGTTTATAGCGATTTTAAAGGACAATTACGACGTCCTTATCGTCGATTATACGTATAAAACTAACATATACGGTATACTATTGTTCGTGATCGTTACGCGAACACGTATAGGGATTTTTCTACCTATAATATACGTGTTTATGCCTAACGAACGATACGATAGATACCTCTAGGTATAGTAGTAAATCAAGCGTTTATTCGACGAGTACGAGATTAACGAGCTAGTAGTAGTTCTTTACGACCGTAATAGGTAACTTTAGAAGTCGTTTAAAGCGGTATTTCCGCGAGTTCCTTACCTTCTATATATGTAGTATATACGAGCTACTATTAAGGGTAACGTAGACGCTAAATTTAGTAAGGAAATCCCTTTTAGTAGTAGAATACGTAACGCTATACGTAAGTAGGTTACTAAAAAATAGCTAGAGGGTTTCGAGCGCTATCTCTCTACCCTTATACCGTAGAAGTTCGAGGACGCGTATATAGCTTATAAGGCTAGTACTAACGAGCCGCTTATACTAAGTAACGTTACGGACGCGGAGCGTCCGCTCTCCCCTAGTAAGAAGGCTATATAGATTTATCTCTACGACGTTTACCTACCGGTATAGTAGTAGAACGAAGAAAAGTAACTCTACGTTAAAGCGTAGACTAAGTTTATACGTAGCTACGGTCTTACTAGTACTTCGCCTAGCGAGGGTTACTATATAGGTTTAAAAGATTAGTTATACTCTATAAGTAAGGATCTATTCGGTTTCTTCGATATAATAGAGCCCTACTACGACTACTAGCTTAATAGGTACCGTTAGTTACTCGCCGAGGCGATTAATACCTCGTCTAACCGGTATTAAGACTCCTTCTAGCGTAGGGTTCGTAACGTTATGTAAGAAGACGCCCTATTACGGACATCCGAGTAAATACTTAAGTATAAACAGTACCGTAAACTACCTGTTATAGAGCGCCCCCTTTATACTAGTACTTTTCGAGCCGAGATAGGTAGACCGTATTCGTACGAGATAGGGCTATATATCGATAGTGTACCTCTAAACTAGCCGCCTATGCTTAATTATAGAGAATTCGACAAAGCGTTGTTAATACTAGGTAGCAAATTGCTACCTAACACGTAGGTAATTTACGATCTACTAGTACGGACGAAGAAGCGGAAAGTAGCTTAGTAATAGCATAGTTTAAACAGTACTCGTCGTAAGGCGATAGGGCTAGAGTTACTTACTCAACAAGCTAATAGAGAAGCGCTAGTAATGCTAGGACCTCCGTAGGCCTTAATAGATCGTCGTAATGAGGAGCCTAGCAATGCCGGATCATTACAACTGCTAACACTATCACAAACCCTCGGTTGTTAATATAGAACTAGCTACAATCCATAGCAAAAGCGTTATAGATGTGCTAAAGCAGGCGTTAAGTGTACTAAACACTACCACGGCAATGGACCGTGCAGTAACAAGCTAGTAGAAACCATAGATATCGATGAATTCACTCTGCGAGTGAGAGTAGAGCTAGCTCGAGCTCTGGCACCCCCTCCGGCTCCGCCGTACCAACAACAGGGGGGGTGGGTTCCGCCCCCCCAGTAGCAGCAACAGCAGCAGAGCCAACCTCCGCCAAATCAGCAGCAGTAGGCTCTACCGGATCTGTGGCCACAAAGATCCTTCCACCCTCGGCCCTGGCAGAACATGAATTGGCACCCCTGAACCCCTGAAAAGCGATAAGGACCTGTCAATTGTTGAAGGAGTAGATAAGAAACGAGCTCTGAGTGCTGCAATCGACGTATCTCGTGGATTCGGTGATTTTTGAAGTTTTTGAATGTGATCCTGGGCCAAACAATGCTGAAAACTTACTGACAGCACACGAATAACGTGTTCACAATAAGTCTGGATCATTCTGAGTCCCACAAACCCCCTCAAAGCGTGCAAAGTAGTCGAGTTTTGATGCTCGTCGAGTTTGATGAAGTTTGGTGTGAAATCTCCACCCCCTACCCCATACACCGCCACAACCACAGCACATATAGACATGAAAATAACACGAGCTTGTTCGCACGGTTCTGTTTACTAATCTCCACTCTATATGCTAATATTACGACGTTGTTGTTGTGCAGTAATAGCCTCTGTGGGCTGTGTGAGGCGCGCCAAGCCGCACGTGCTGGGCACCAAATAAAATACCCTTGGGCACCAAATATCAAGCCCCGACCGGGCCCCGCGGGTCCGAATCGATATGCCCCGATGCTTAGCATATAGTGCGATGTTTCAGCCGTCTCGTTTGACCTCTACGTTTGCTGCCAATCAGTCCCAAAGTCAAGATCATCAAGGTCCTGCTCAAGCAGGCCATACAACGATGCGTTCCCAGCGTACCAATCCTGGAAGCTCTGGGACAAATCCAAGAACTGCTTTGCTTGTTGTTGTCCGATGTCAACAGATGTCGACTGGCCAATCGTTGGAGTCTGGTGGTGATATGGTTCAATGGGATGATCCAAAGTCTTCGAAGGGGCTCGATGAAAAGTTTCGGTTCCTGTGGGCTGCTGCTGCTGTGTTTTGACTTGCACATATGCTCGAGCGACCATGACAAACGCCAGACATAGTTGGTAGAACTTCTCAATGGGACCAGAGAATCGCCTTGCAGGCTCAAGCGAACTGACAAAATCTTCGAGGAGATGTAGATCTTCCTCTGAATAAGCAGGCTCCGCAATGATGTTGTAGAAGACGCCGGTGAAAGCAGTAAGCGGCGCATGCAGCAGCACCCAGTGACAGCAGCTAGTCCAATTGTAGATGTTGTGTGAAAAGCGAGCACTGAGGCTTCGGCTGAGACGAAGACATTGGCGGGCAGCTTCAATCGCACGAGTATGGCTGGGCTGCGAAGAAGGAACAGCATACAGAGCCGTGGCTCTAAAGACGAAATCAGTGTGCTGTAGAGAGATCCTTCGCTTTTGAGACTCACAGTGTGCTGTAGTAGTTGATACCGTCGCTGTGGGTCCATGCGTCGGTTTGTCCAGCTGGTTTCTCCTGGCCAAATGTAGACGACAAGAAAGCCGCATTTGCCTCACATTTCCGCAGGTAAATCTGCTCGAGCTCGCCAGCGAGCCTTTCTGCAAGCAGGGCTCGGTCTAGATCTGATTTGTGTGAGGCGGCAGGTCCATAAAGCTGCGTGCAGATCGTTCCTTGCACTTTTCCACAGTCGACCCAGAATTTGATGAATTCCTTGGCCGACGGATGGCGCCCGTCGTTGTCTAACATCACAGGCGTGTCAATGTCGTAATCTTGCAGAGCTGGAGGCTGGCCAAGACGGAAAGAAATGTTCCGATCGATGGCGTATAGAGCCCAGAAGAGAAGCACCTAGATGTCGTAAGCACATTGACAGCGCGAAGGGCAGCAAAAAACTCACTTTACGGTTGTGATGGGGATCAAAGCGGGATGCGCTCGATGCCAAACGATTGTAGCCCAGCTTTTGGCACATCTGCGCAGCTTTACAAATGAGGGACCACGCAAGGGAAGGCTTGCACATGCCGATCATCGTGAGAGCCTATGGTTTAGCCTCGATCAGCGGTCCAATTCAATCATAGCAGGAATGAGACACTAACGGTAAGGAACAAGGCCTCAAGAGTTTCCATGGACGCAGGTACGAGCAACGGGAAAGTCGCCAAACTACTCATTAGTGAACGGGAGAATGCTCGCTGCAGACGGTGGTTGTAAGAAGCAGAAGTCTCGTCAGCCTCGACAGTAAACTCGGAGCAGACATTGGACAAGCCTGAGAGAACCAGCAGTTTGTCGGACGGTGAGCCACCGTAGCCTCGCTCGTACATGGACTGGCACTTCTGACAGAAAGCTTCGAACATCGCGTCGGAGAACAAGTTGAACATCATAGGTTTGCAATCTGCCGCAGTTCAACGTTAGCCAGGACGAGTCTGTGCATTGCAAGCATACTGGACTTGCCTTTTGCTCTTTGTAACACTGCTCGTACATCATCCCATGCCGGCTCGTCATATTGCGGGCCGGCGTCCTCAATCGTTTCCCGGGCAGAGGTACCTACTGCAATCCGATTACGATTGACGATGCTGTGTAGAGATTTCAAGGCCGAAGCTAGCTCAGAGTCGTGCTGGACCGCAGGACCGTCCTGGCTAATGATTTGCTCCAACACGGACGTTGCGGCCGTGAATTGCACTTCAGCTGGCGTATCGTAGCTCGAACTGTCCTCGGAAATGGAAGAATGAGAGCCGACAGCAGGAGAATCTACCGGGCGATTCCTTGCACGAAAGTGTGCGGATGGTGACTGATCTTTTGACTGTCGGAGCAACGTCTCGATATTAGCAAGTCTTTGATCGATGCTGTCGATCTTGTCTTCACTGTGAGGCGATATAAGCAGAGCCACATGCAGCGCAAGAAAGCATTGACCGACTATTGCCTGGAGACCTGGACTCTCCGGGTATGAACTTTTGTGCGTTGAGTTTCGGTTCGACAAGCTGGCCTGACTATTAGTGAGATGTCTCTCATCAGAAAGCGCTTCTCCTACGCAGATTTGCGGCGCGACATGGAGAGCAGGGAGAGCCTCGATCACAGCGCGTCTTCCTCTTCCTGCAGTTGTCACACTGTCGTCGTAGTAGCGGACTGTCAGTGAGGTTGAGTGTACTTCTCATTCTCAGGCACGAAGCTTACGGCTGGCTGCACCACCAAGCTCTCCATGGCGAGACGACTGCAGTGTCAGATCACGACGACAATGCCGTGGTTGTTGTTGTTGCTGCTTGATGATGAAGCTTGCCGCGTCGGAAGCAGCGTGGTGGGCCGTGGCGATGAGAACACGGTCCGCTCTCACATGATTCGCCAGGAAAGCTGCACCGTGCGCCGGATTAATTAGTAAGGTACATGTATCTTAGCTAGGTACACAGGTACCTACATGTACTAGATACCGAGGGTGGAGATTGCCTGAAGGAGACTTGGACCTCTTCTCCCCACAACCGTCTAGTACATCGGAAAACATCAACATATTGAACGGGCAGACACCCCTTGGACAAGGTTCTGACCTCTAGGTCCTATACTAATGTATGCAGACCTCACTTTGTTCAGACACAACCCTCATGGCCTCCAGCAAGATGAAGTCCTCCCGAGGAACAATGATCGTGTCGGCCGCTTCTCCCTATCCTATACACGAGGTGTATTTGACAGCCACTGCAACCTCAGTCACACCCTCGTATCTACAAAGATCGGATATGCAAAGTCCCATTTGAGGAGAGAGCCTTCTTTAGTCAGGACGCGATTTGCCGGATAAATCCATCGAGCTCCGGTCCAGCTGAGGTACAATGTGATCCACAGATAACCAGCCACCTTCTCCAATTTGCCTGTGTCTTTGCGGACCAGTTTCTGCCATGCAGCCTGCATACAACTCTCAATCAGCAAGCCAAGACCCTCCAGCAGGAAGAAAGACATGGCTTTGCTCTCGCGAAAAGTAATACCGAGAGCAAGATCGTTGGCAAGGTGCATGGCTCCCGAAAGCGTAAACGACCAGAGCATCTTCGCACAACGCGGAATGAGTCCTCGACGTGGAAGACACATGACTCGGTGCACGATGAAGTCGCCTGTGCCTTCACAACCAGAGCGAATGTTCTGATGCCAGTAGCTGCTGTGGCGTGGTCAGCGACGACACCCGCTTACAAAAGACCAGATGGGAAGCCTACCCCCATATGCCTCGCAGAGTGGATGCCCGTTTGATGGAACCGAACATTGGCCTAGCTGTGTTGAAGTGGTCCTCATCGAAGACACATGCTACTAGTGTGCCCGCCAGATGGAAGGCATTTCCTGCTAGATATAGCCTGATCCACGAGCTGAAGAAAGACACAATGCGGACCTCCAACTCCCTCGCCAAGGAGCCATGGTCATTGAGAACGAAGGACCCATATCTGTTGCTGTACATGACATCCACCAGCATGTTGTGAGAGATCCAACAAACAAGTGCCATGAAACTCCTGGAAAGGATAAACCACTCCTTCGTCATCCTCCCAGACCATGGCGGTGGAACGTTCGTGACCTCCCACCAGGTTCCAGCTCCTCGAGGAGACGCAATCACTTCAGCAGCAAAGCTTTGTCTACTGCCTTTGAACTGTGTCATGCCATTATTGCTTCCTGCTTTCGGATAGTAGTGCTCATAGTCCCAATCTCTGATCAGTAACCGATCAAAGAATGTAACGCAGTTCCAAAACGCCATACCACCCACAGACGAAGCAACCCAGGTATCACATATAGGCGAGGCGAGCCACCAGTGGCGATAGAGCTCGATCATGTAGATCGCAACTAGAGCAACAAAGCACGACCATCTGCTTAGTGAGCCGCGGGTTGTGTGGGTCGCTGCATAGTTGGCGACAAGTGCCTGAGGTAGGAATAATGTGGTGAATGGTGAGGCAAAAATCCTAGACACATCGAAGCTAGTTGTCGACGGCATGATCGGGGTAGGTTGCCTACACAAAGTTTGAAAACGACGAGGAAGAGGCTATGTCCTCTGTGTATCTCTTCGTCCTCCCAAGTATATACATCAGACTTCAATTCCCAGCGTGACATTGAAGTGACTGCCACTAGCCAGTCTTACACACTTCGTCTCGTGGTAGGCCAAGTCTGGTGAACAACAGATTGTCGTTCGAGAAGCCCGTTGTTGTTCACTCTGAGCTCATCACCTTTCAAGCATGATCCATCGATCGGCTTCAGTGAGACATGTTTCGTTCTGTAGAGTGTCCAATTGTAGACTTCTCTCAGCACTTTTCTCTGCAGAAATCTCGGCGATCAGGATGGCACAAAAAGCCACTTTCTGGGAAAGATATGACCAGGTCTTCCATCGATCGTGTATACTGTAGAAGGCTGCGTATGAAACTCTCTCCTTCGATCCTACAAGTAGCAAATTTCTCACCTGTTCGGTAAAGGGCGGGACAGATCAAATTTTCGGGCGAGGTAACATACACCACAAGACGGGCGATATGGTCGCTGACCGCCGAAGCCACAATCGCGTGTTAAGTGCTAGTTGGCAGCTGTCAAGCAACCCCTGAACATTCACGGCTTTGGCTTTCATCTCGGCTTTGGCTTTTTCACGACGCCTGCTGATGAGTGCGTCAAACACACAGAATCGCAACCTAATAGTGGGACAGTTACTTCGCCCCTTTCTCATGGTATCTACCTTTACTTCGTCTAAGCTCAGGACTTCCGAGCATCTGATGAAGACTACGGTTGATACGTGTCAGGGACTCCCTTGGAGCATCGTCGTTGGCTCTGCAATCAACATAAGAGGTGCATGAGGCTGTGTCATCAACAGAATCGCTTCCAACGATTTGATCAATCTCGGCGCTTTTTGTTTGTTTCCGTTCGTTGTAATCGTATACATGCCAAAAGAAGGTCCATCAAAATCCATCTCGGTTTGTGCGTCCGTCATCACCACTCTTCTCTCTCGAAATCTTGCAGCACAGTCCTGCTAATGTATCCTATTTACCAAGCTCGAAAAAGACAGACAGGTTTGCCGCTTCGCTATCATATGATTTTCCAGCCACTAGACGCACTCGGGCTGTGGACTCAACTTTCTGAATGTTAATAAGATGTAATGCCCATGTGTACCACAGATGACTTACTTCAAATAAGTCCAGTAGGCAGCGCAACGAGTCCACCGCTGCCGCTCGACAGACCACTCAAAGCTCCAGAGCCGAGACCAAGAGCACTGACCAGACTAGTCAGATCGGCAAGAGAAATGTCAATGTTGTTTCCGTTCAGAAGTGCCAAGTTGAGCAGCTGAGCACAATCAAGAATAGAGATTCCAACATTCTTGCATTCGTTCAAGAACGTTGAACCGTTGTTCACACTTCCGGAAGTAGGAGCGGCAGAACTACCACCAATGTTGATGCTGTTGCCATTGAGTGCAGCGATGTTGAGAAGCTGGGTGCAGTCCGCGACGGAGATGCCTCTGTTGGTGCACTGGTTCAGGAAGACCTGACCATTATTGGTGCCAGTTGGGGTAGACGATGTTGTCTTTGACGACGTCAATGTGGCTGTTGTCGACGGTGCCTTCGTGGTAGTCGATGGCTTCGTGGTGGTTGGTGCCTCCGTGGTGGCTGGTGCCTTCGTGGTGGATGTCTTCCATGTCGAAGAGGTGGTCTTTGTCGTCGTTTTCAACGTCGTGGATTTCGCTGTTGTTCCGCAGTCGCACTTGTCGGTAGCGGCAACGCCTAGGATGGCAATGGCGGATAGAAAGACGGTGGAGAAGTGCATGATTGTGGTGAGACTTTTTTGAGGTGTCTTTCAGGAGTGTGGTGGATGTAGTGGAATGGCTGAGCTGATGTTGCTTGAAAAGGGAGGCATCGTCTCTTTTTATAGCCAATACTCATGATGTACATCATGGCCAATTTGATGCCTGCCTGACCTGCCTTACCACAATGCATGCTGAGACCCAGGACATGTTCTCATCCAGTACGTCAGAGCGAGCTTTCCCTTCCGCTTCCTGTACATCTTCTGTGGTCGAGGCGTTGTTGAGTGAGTCGATATTGTGTAAGCTTCCAGCCACATAGACGCCACCAGCATGCATGCCAGTAAAGAGCATACTGGACGATCGAGACTGCTGAGTACTGCATTGACTTATTTGGCCTCTGAGTCTCGTGGAAGGTTGACAGATGATGGGCTTTGCTCGTCTTGCAGCCACTAGACTTGAGTCAAAGGGACGATCAAGCGTCCAATGCCAACAGCGTCTGTGCTATGCCTCACTTTTAGGGAGTACTGCCCACTCTGAGGCGAGAACGTCCGTTTTCTGAGCACTTAGACAAAGTGTATACCCTGCATACCTCAAGATAACTCCCTGCCATGATGCTTGATGTAAAGAGATCCTCTATAGCTTGTGTCAATGATCCGATCAACATTGATCTCCAGGACCATTGCTCTTCTTGGTTTGTGCAAGCTGCATACGGGACCACGAAGTCTGAACGTGCTGCAGAAGCTGTAGAAACGTGGCGTTGCAACCAAGCCGGGGAAGCAGTACCTTTGATTCTCTTAGCACATTGGTGAGGTCTGATGGTGGACCTTTCCTGCACGGGACGCCACGTACCGCTCGGAGATGCATCCGTTACCACTGTTTGTGCTATAGGGGTTCAAGGGCGATCGCTCCATGTGGTCGAGTGATGGTATGTACTTTTGCCAACACTGCAAGAGAACAATACCAGTTGCGTACGTTGGAGTGTCATCATTATGCATCTCTGAAAGGCTTTCATATCCTGCGTTTCCGAGAGAGCTACGAATACCTCTTTCTACCAACGTCTTGCACATCGATGACGCTACCACTTTTCAAGCTGAGCAGGCCGGCCGCAGAGCCCCTTTGCTTCTCACAGAGTTTAGTCAGTGCTGCTTATGTTGTATCGCTGTCACCGTCTTTACGGGAAAGTTGTTGATCCAACGAGGAGGTCGATGTGTAGAAGGCAGATTGCTTCAGCGAACGAGTCCTTTCTTAGGTTTCCTGGGTGCTGTTCCGACCGATAGCTCGAGATGTTCTGGAAGATGCCGTGCTCAACGACTGTCTCTGTCGATTGGTTTGCCGGCCTTGCGATTCCATCGCTCCGGAGCGTTTGCTGCACGCTCGACCTTGACTTGGGATCGCAAGGCTGCGATACGGCTCGAGATCCGAATCTTTTCGCCATCTCCAAATTGCCCACTCCCAGCAAAATGTGACTGTGGTGACGCATCTAGTGCTGGCTCAGACTGCTCACTTCCTTCATGTTATTCAACCGAAGTTATGCCGTTCTTGGAGAAATGGGACCACTTCCGGGTACGTCCCAATATAACGAGGTACGCAGCTGCGAGATCAAGCCAAGTTACAGCTTGACACTGATTCTTTCTTCTCTAACGAGTGCTTGATGTCGCCATTCGATCTGGCAATCGCCGAGCAAGGAGTCAAAATCCAAGAGCAGCTCCGCTCAGAGATTTGCGTACAGACGCGACAATAGTAACCATTTCCTTTCCAACACTTTGGTCAGCCATGAATGGTACACGTATTGCAGCTGGCAAAATGATGGAACCAACCATGACGTGTTGCCTTGTCCCTGTCCTTGTCCCCCTTCGAAATGCTTGGCGGACAACATATTCAGCCACTTCTCGGCAAAAAGAACGAACGCTCCAAACCACCTGTACCCCTCTCGAACAAGAAACAAGAAAGTCAATGAACAACAAAACCATTTCAAAAGGAAAATCAAACGTGCAAAAGAATATTATCGCACTGCAACTTGGATTCTAACGTTGGTCCTCATGCAGATAACACTAGAAACTTGGGACTTTGTTAACCGGTTTGCTACACAGCGATCAGGGCTTCTAACCCTGAGAATTAAGCTCTCATAAGCTCTCAGACTGCCGCTTTATGATTTCTGAAGATTCGAAAGGCATTGTATACCTCATTGCCGAAGTGACGCCACCGCGATGGACTCGTCATTTTGGTGCACCTGCACTTAGTGATCGTCGCTCACTCAACTGCACGCGCTCGACCCGCAAGGGTCTCGTGGGTAGCAGATGCAGGCGCCACAGGCTCAAGCAGGAATTGGTGCATGCTTCTTCCTGATAAAGAGGTTGAGCCGTTCAAAGAGACATACATTGGTGCGTTTCGGCCATGCCAGTGGACTCCCGTCAAGTGTGCGGGGTTCGTGTCGCTGAACTTTGAGACCGTGGAACTAAGCATTTGCTTCCCGTTATGAGAGTCTGGATTTTTCCGGAGCAGTTCCAGTGTATGGTTGTGCTTGCAATGGCCAAGCCAATAAGCGATGTATCATATTGTGTCCTAATGCTAGCTTCACACATCTCAGCTGACTTTGGGCCCAGGGAAGACGCCGACACCAGCAGACGCAACTGGAGAACCGTTTCTGAGCCTGCCATACCAGCGAAGGTGGAGGTGACTGTCAGCAATTCTGCTTCTCGGTCCCTCTGGCAAACTTTCAGAACCGGCGAGTTCCGTCTGTGTGGAACTTATCCTGCGCCTTGTGTGATCCTGCGCAGCAAGCTATGGCATCATTCCACTAAGCAAGCCTGGCTTGCTATACAGCCGTCTCATACACGTGGATCCAAAGTGAGCCCATCTGGTATGACGGCCATAAAGCTAAGCCACGGCACACTCATAAGGGTAATAGCTTCTGTCTCGTTTGGGCGCTACCACAAACTACTTGGAGAAGACATTCGACCAAGCTCTTATTCATCGTCCGCACTATCCTCAAGAACGAAAAGATGTGTCCATGAAAGTCACTGGCCGGAACACCCGTGTCCGTAACAGCGGAGACGTCCAGGCTTACAGTCCAGAAGTAGAACGAGAGTGAACTGTGTTGCGAAGAAGCTCGTACGCTTCGTCTGAGACGGTATCGCGGATGGTCGAAAGCGGATCGAGAGATTGTCGCGAGACTCAGCAGCCTGCGGACCAGGTCAAGTCGGCCCATGAAACATGGCTTGCCGGTACTCGACAAGAGTGCATGTCTCTTGCACGGCCAGGGTGCCCGAGTCCAGGAAGTGTCTGTCGTTGGTGAGCTATCGTCCGGGCCTGTACCAAACATAACACCTTGACAGTGCCATACCCGGTAAAAGCAGACTCAAAGTCCTGCAGGTGAGATAATGGTGTTCCTGCGTGAGGTGAGGTGTGATGGCTTTTGAAACCTTCCTTGTCGTTGGTTCATCTCGGGCCGATTTGACCCGACGACAATATCACCAGCGACGGTGCTAGAGAAATCTCAAAGCAACAATCCGCCTCCCTTCAGAGCGTTTCCAGAGACTGTACAGTCATTCGAAGCTCATAAAAGAACACGCCGTCAGAGGAACGATCGCAAAGACGTGGGACACTGTCAAGATGTCAGCCAAGAAAATCCGCGGAGGGGTGGAGGATTCCGTCGACCTCGGATGATGATGATGAACGCCAACAAGCATCATCAAAGATTACATATACACTCCTTTCCACAGCAACACCATTGCTCAAGACACAATGTCTGAAGGGAAAGATGCAACCCTATTGCAAACAGCTCAAGACCGTCTCTCATCCCTAGCATCCACCATTACCAAATCCCCACACATCTCATTCCCATCCCTCGAGCAATTACCTTCAGTTCCCGGCCAACCTCAGGGATGTTTATGGGGACACTTTGATGCACCTGGCAAGAAGGATGAACTTGGTACTTTGAACCTTCTAACACCCCAGGCCGTGCAGCAAGCCTCCTCAGAAATTCGTACAGGCCAACACGTCCAGCTGGATTGGTGCCTTGAAAATGTCACATTCCCAGGCTTCGGCCGCAGGAAGTTTGAGCAGAAGGTCATTGACTCCAAAGCTGTGACGAAGGGAGCTCATGTAGGATTTGACGATGAGTTGAGGTTCAATACGCAAAGCGGAAGTCAGTGGGACTCTTTGAAGCATTTCGCGCACCAGAAGTCGGGGATGTGAGTATGAGCAGCGTGTCTTATGCTTGTAATCTGAATATATGCTGATTAGTATCAGGTACTACAATGGGCTTTCGCATGAAGAAGCAGTGCGGACTCCTACCAATGGAATCCACAATTGGTGCGAGCGTGGCGGTATTGTCGGTCGAGGAGTGCTCATAGACTGGCTAAGCTGGTATGAAAAGAAGAATGGCAACGCTCCTTCCCCTGTCAGTCGACATGAGATTCCTGTCTCGGAGTTGGATGAATGCCTTCGATCCCAAGGCACGACTGTTCGACCTGGTGACATCCTTATGATACGCAGTGGATATACAAGATGGCACAATAATGCCAGCTCTGAAGAGAGACGACGAGGGACCAAGGAGAACTCTGTCGCTATCGGTCTTCAGAACAACGAAACGACAGTACGCTGGCTTTACGACCATCACTTCGCAGCCGTGGCCGGCGATACGATTGCATTTGAGGCTTGGCCGCCACCAATGCAAACAGGATGGTGTTTGCATGAATGGCTGCTTGTACAATGGGGCACACCCATCGGAGAACTGTGGAACTTGGAAGAACTAAGCAGCATGTGCCAACAGGAAAAGAGATTCTCATTCTTCTTGACATCTGCACCGCTGCATGTCAAAGGTGGCGTAGGCTCACCTCCAAATGCCGTTGCCATATTTTAGCGCTCTGGATGGAATGTTAGTGATGTTCAAGAGTGTTGTGGATTGGAGTCGCGGTCTTACCATCTGCTCAACACGCCCATCTCTTTGTACGTCTTGTTTGAGCCGTGGATATATCTCCAGCTCATCTCTTGATGTCTCTCAAAGCTTCTCGGGTTACTTGCCTTCGTCATTTTGTACACACACACACACAAACGGACACTACCAAACCGCTTGCCTACTGGGCGAAGCCAACGTCGGAGCATTCCATCATATCGGAATCGCCATTGATATGAACACCACCCTCGTCATTGTCTTCCTGGGCCTCGGCAGCGACAGGAACATCGAATGGAACCGCAACGCCTATCAGCTCGCTACCCCGGCCCTCCTTGACCAAAAGGTCCGCGGCGGACTTCCAGTATGTCTGCCACATCTCTGGAGTGACGGTCTCATTAATAGCGTCTTCGGTGATGCCTCTGCCCTCACTCCGCTCGACAAGGCTGTGATGGAGTACCTTGATAAAGGCCTTGAGGACCTCGATGTGAAGCGGGTGCAGCGGGACCATGTCTTGGCGAGCGACGATAACGCTACCCACCTTGGTCTGCCACTCGCGAGGTGGGTGCAGCAGTGGGGTATCCGTACCGGCAGAGCACGCGACCATCAAGTGAGCCGCCGTGTCGTTTGGGAAGTAATTCGCGCCGTCGTAGCTGGCATATGCCGTTTCCGGGCCATGCTGGCGCGCATCTCCGTTCCGAGGCATCTCTGAGCCACGTTTACCGGGACCGAAATTGATGCGGCGGGTCACCTCCATGAGTGAAGGTCGGATGGGCTCCACGACCAGAGGCATGCCAATCCGGCGGGAGATGTCACTGACATGGCCGTACTGGAAGATGTTGTGAGTCGCCTGAAGGTTGTACACCTTGACCGGCAGAATTGAACTGAACTGTTGGCTCGCCTCACCGTCACACGCGTATCTGACCGCTGCGATGGTGGCAGGCATTTTGGTGCGTGGCAAGCGAGTGTGTTAGTGGGTGTGGGTGTGGGTGTGAGTGCGAGTCCGAGGTGCTGTTTGTTATGAAAGTCAGTGAAGTGGTGGGCGCGTCCAGAGGGCGCTGAGGCCTGTTGCTTTTGCCGGCTTCCGGTTCGCTTAGACTGTAAGGTATTTCTCCTCATCAAGCAGGATGTTGGCTGCGAGGCAAGCACGTTCGGCCGTTACGACGGAGCATTCGACAGTCCAGCAATTCACTGGAGAGGCATGGACATCCAAGGAGATACCTGAGATGTCCGTTCATACTCGCTGAGGTGAGGAAGGGCGGCCGAAACTCCTGACGAGAGGTGCCGGTTCCCCTACTCTCGTGCCCATCCTTTCGAATGGAAGACCAGGGCACGTACCAGAATATCGTTGACGAGACAAGAGAATCAGCTCTACGTCGTCCACGAGCAACCGCACTGGGGCGACGATGTCTGCGAGGAATATGGAAGAGACTCGGGAGCAAGGGTATTGCGGCTCGGCTTGATGCAGCATTTGGCACGGGGAACAAGTCGAAAACAGCAAGTTTGACTAGGCTGCGCATGATCTATGGCCAGTGCAGTCAACAGGAGCAGACAGTATCTGACCGTCCGACTCTAACAGAATCCCTTTCTCGTGCGTGAAAGCGCTGGAACCAGCGCGATCATTCTCAAGGCAACTTCACTTTGACCGAAACATCCGCTGGGCTGGTCCAACTGACTGAGAGCATTACACTTAGACCCGATGCGATGCTTCATACATCTGAGAAGGTTGCAAACAGTAAGACTGGACCATCGTGCTTCGGCTGCGTCAAAAGCAGATCCGCCATGGTTTGCACTTTCAAGACGCATCTTGTCGGTTCCGGAGATTTGAAGATGACCACTAGAACTAGGTCGCCTGTACGGTCCTGGACCATTTTGCGGCTCGAGAGGCACGCACAACGCGTAATGGGCACCGGGAACACATGGTAGTGAACCTCGCAGTGGAAACAGAACAGCTGAGGCTACTGTCGTGAGACGATGGGGTAGCTATCGTGGCCTTTGTTACAGGTATTCAATGGAATTATATCTTCCTTTTTGCCACTTGCTGCATGTCTGATAATCTCTGGGTTTGGTCTCCCAGATTTTGGCAGAGCTACAAAACTTGAAAATCCTGTCTTGTGCTCCTGAATGCCCGGGTCCAGTCGTCACGCCAATGCGAACACGGGAAGAGAACGGCCATGAAACCTTGAAGCTTTAGACAGTCCCAAAGGTTAACCTTCTGTTTCTCTCGTGTTGGTTTACAACGAAGTACTCGAGGCAAGAACAGATTGTGTTGACGAAACGACGTTGGCCGCTCAAGCGGAGCTCGGAGTTCGATAGAAGCGTGGCCGTATCTACCAGCGCCGATATCGCAGCTTAGGTTCTCTTATCAACGAGCACCTTGATGGCACCTTGATGGAACGACAGCTTCCTGTTTCATGCGTCGAGTCGCCTGATCAGACGACACGTTTATGAGGTGATAAGAAGACACCCCAGACTTGGAATCTCACCTTCCTCATCACCTCCTTTTGCTCTCTGTCTCCCTGCTTCTCATTCAGCCCACTTGAAGATAGTTCTAGGTACACTGCTGGTGATCAGTATAAGAATAAGAATACCTAAGGATCATGGGCAACGCGGAGTCAACACCGCAGCTGCCACCTGCGGCTCGCAGCATCTCGCGACGTGAACGCCATGCACCTCCACCTCCACCTCCACCTCCAGTCACGAGCTTCGATGAGAAGTTTGACGCCCTCAGAATTGACCACGCCTCCAGCAGCCGCACCGAACGTCTCCTCTTCTCCGGCGATGACACTGAACACGTCGATTCTGCTGCCACGGAGCAATATGTTCGCCAGCTCCTGAAGGACCCAAAGAACAGACTTGGTCTCTCAGCTTTGAGCACCAACAACCCATCTGCAGTGCTGGAAAAGCCCGCAACGGTGCTGAAGGATACACAGTACTATAATGTCACCATACCAAACGAGGGCTCGCCGGTGAGTCTGTAAATATAGGTGGAAGTGGAACCGTCACTGATAACACTCAGGTAACGAACCAAAGAAGCAGTGGCCGCTGTTGGATCTTTGCTGCGCTGAATGTCTTCCGAGTCGCCATCCAGCAAAAATACAAGATCAAGGACTTTGAGCTCTCGCAGAGCTACCTTTTCTTCTGGGACAAGGTGGAAAAGGCAAACTACTATCTGGAGTCGATTTTGGATACTGTGGACGAGGATGTGGACAGCAGGCTGGTCAGCGCTCTCATGGCGAGCCCGGTCGGTGACGGCGGACAATGGTATGTCGAACGTGCACCGAGTGTCCAGCAGAGGGACAGAACTGACATCTCTCAGGGACATGATTGTGAACCTTGTGTCCAAGTATGGCATCGTCCCACAGACTCTATACCCAGACTCTTGGAACGCGCAGAACTCTTCAACAATGGACAAGTTAATCACCACCAAGCTTAGGGAGGATGGCCTGCGCCTCAGGGCGCTTCGGGCAACCTCCTCTGATGACAAGATTGCCGAGGCCAAGGAACGGATGATGCAGGATGTTGTGAGAATCCTCACCCTCTGTCTCGGTCCACCGCCATCTGCGGACAAGAAGTTTTCGTGGGAATTCTACGACTCCTCAAATGCTTTCAAGACCGTCTCCATGACGCCTCTCGAATTTGCGGAAACGACACACGTGAAGAGATTCGTCTCTCTCGTGAACGATCCCAGGAATGAGTACAACCGTCTCCTGACCGTGGATCACCTCGGCAATGTCTGGGGAGCCAGACCAATTACCTACGTCAACGTCGACAAAATTGTGCTGAAGGAGGCATGCGTCGCCATGTTGAAGAAGGGTCTGCCCATTTTCTTCGGCAGCGATGTCGGCAAACAATCAGACTCTTCCAAGGGGATCATAGACACTGACCTCGTCGACTATGAGCTCGGTTTTAATATCAAATTGGGTTTGAGCAAAGCCGAGCGCCTCCTGACTGGCGAAAGTCAAATGACTCATGCCATGGTCCTGACGGCTGTTCATTTGGACGAAAACGACAAGCCCGTCAGGTGGCGAGTGCAGAACAGTTGGTCCACCAGCGCTGGCACAGATGGATACTTTGTCATGAGCGATGCTTGGATGGATGAGTACTGCTATCAAGCTGTGATTGATCCGAGCGTTGTCTCCAGAGATGTGAGGGATGTGCTGAAGCAAAAGCCAAAGACGCTGCCACTGTGGGACCCTATGGGAGCGCTGGCCTAATGACTAGACACGAGGTAACGTTTTGCATGAGTGTTATTAATTGCTTTTTTCTTACAGGTTCACCATTTCTGCATGCCCGCCCTGTATTCACCCAAGACTGGTAGGTGGAACTTCGTCGTCATGATCCTGTGGCTCACTGTCCTCAATATGGATCTTGATGGACCCCGAGCCACGATCTGCAGAGGCTTCAAGAGCCTTGTGTGCTTCCTCGAGCTTATACCTGTGCGTTACCAAGGGCTGCAAATCGATGACTTTGTGCTGCAAAAGTCGAATTGCCGCAGGCCACGAGTGGTGATAACGGTTGATGAACTTCAGATCAACCTTTACAGTCGTTGGTTAGTTCAGCACACAATCCGCATGATCTCGTTTGAACTCACCTCGGCGAGCGACATGTGCATAAATGGCAGCTCGTTCATTATCGGCTTACCAACACCAATAACCATGAGCTCTCCAGCTGGCCGTGGAAGATAAGAGGCTGTTACAACACTTCCCTGGACCCCAGTACATTCATACGCAACCCTCGGCTGGTCACCACCTGCAGCCTTCATAGTTGCCAGGATATCAATGGCTGTATCCTGGGCAGTTCTACCGAACTGGATTTGAAATGGAACACATCCTGGAACAAATTGCTGCGCAAATTTCAGTCTTCCAGCATCCAGGTCTGTAACGATGATGGGACAAGCTCCAGAAGCCTTTGCCACAGCAAGCGCGCACATTCCGATGGGACCTGCTCCGCAAATCACCGTTGACTCGCCCAATTTGATCGGACTTTTCTCAAAGCCATGCAGGACGACACTCAGCGGTTCTAGCAGCGCTCCATCCGAGTACGATAAGCTGTCCGGGATCTTGTGTAGATACGCAGCGGGATGAACATGCCATCTTCGGATCGATCCCGAATAAGGAGGGACTCCAGAGAACGCAACAACCGCACAGAGATTGTAGTTTCCATTTGTGCATTGAAAACACGACCCGCAAGGAACACCAGGCTCGACAGCCACTCGATCGCCGGGAACGAGATTCTTGACGTTTGCCCCTGCCCAGACTACTTCTCCGGCACCTTCATGGCCGAGAACGTGAGGAGCGTCAACTGATAGGGGACCAATACAGCCTGTATGCCAGAAGTGAACGTCTGAGCTGCATTCACAGTCAATTATTGATTCGCAAACGATCCCTCCATGGCGATAACTTACCCACAAATACCGTTGCAGCGCATTCGAACTATGCACTCATCGGGTCCTGGAACGAGAGCGGGCGAATCGCCCATGTAAATTTGTCGTTTCTCATCTGTATATAGAGCTGGATTCGGCTGATCCGGTGTGAAGATTGGTCTTCCGTTGATGACAATGCCGTTGGTGGAGTTCGTGGTGCCATCGATGCCATTAGTAGGTTCTTCTGGAATCATTTTCGATTGTTGTCTGTAGAGAAGTCTGACGGTATGAAGAAGAGGAGAGCCGGCATTCCATACTAGAGTATTCTTACAAGCTGATGTGGCGTTTTGCTATAGGCAAAATGGATAGCTACCTGCTCCTGCTCAAGACAATACCTGCTTGAGGCAATCCGGAGCGCCTAGATTTACTCTTTCGGGTAAATGGGTAAGCTGAAGCGGAGGTGAGCATAGGTAAACGTCACCCCTCTTGCACCCTCAAGACTTCTTACATATACATCTTTGGACGCGTGAACATGTCAGATCTTGAACTTTTGGAACTGGACTCTTTGGAGATCGTAGTTATAATTGATAACGAACTTGATCCGATCTCAGCATCCCCAAACTCCAATGTTCAGCAGCACGGAAACCTCAAAGATATCGCCATCGCCAATGGACCAGTCTCCGACGTCAGAGTTGCTACCCAAGATGATGTCCATGAGATCCGCATGGACAAAATCTGCTGCAGTGCTCATGGTCTTTCACTCATGATCACTGGGAAGAAGAACGACAAGCAGCATACGATTCTCTTCGATACTGGTCCCGAGGAATCTGCTTGGGAACGAAATGCGAAGCGACTAAATGTGAACCCAGGTCAGATAGAGACTGTGCATCTTTCTCACTGGCATCGAGATCATTCTGGTGGGATGCTCAAAGTGTTGCAGATGATCAATGCCTCAAAAGAGAAGCGGCAAGAGCCTGTTACCGTCGATCTGCACCCTGCTCGACCCGCTTTCAGAGGAATTCACCCACCAGGAAAGCCCATTCTGTCGTACGAAGCAGATCCTTCGTTCGAGGAGATAGAAGCTTTGGGAGCCAAGGTCAGCAAGAATGATCAGGCTCATACTGTTCTTGATGGGATGTTTTTATTTTCTGGAGAGATCCCACGAGTCACAAGCTATGAAAAGGGTTTGAAGGCTGGAGTACGATTCAATGGAAGTGAATGGGAGGAGGACTTGATGATCAAGGATGAACGCTTGCTCATGTGTAAAGTGAAAGGTGGGTATTCAGTCCGTAAGGCCTCATCAAGTCAAAATCTGACACTTCGACATAGGTAAAGGTATTGTAATGTTTACTGGCTGCAGTCATGGTGGGGTCATCAATGCTTCCAAATATGCGGCTTCGCTTGGAGATGGAGCGCCGTTGTATGCTGTCATGGGCGGCTACCATCTTGCAGATGCTGATCCAGAGCATATTCAAGCGACGGCGGATGCATTCAAAACGCTTGACACGCAAGTTTTGTTGGCAGGTCACTGTACTGGATGGAGAGCAAAATATCAGATAGAAAAGGATATGCCTGGGAGGCTTGTACCAAGTTTCGTTGGAAGTCGATTCGTGATTTGAGATGTACAATCACAGCCGGCTAGTCGCGAAATGTAGTCCAGGAGGTCTCGACGAGAAATGCGGAGTTTAGAAAGCACAAAACGAGATCGACGGATGTAAGGAACTCAGAAAAAAGAAACTGAATCTACCTGGAATTAGAGCAGTCACTTGTCGAAAAGTCTGTGCCCACACTTGGCTCTCAAAACCCCAGACTCGAAAAACCAGCCCGAGGTTTTGTGGTAGTGCGACATGTAGGAAAGTTGCCTGGGGTGAGAAGGATTTTGTTGCATGATGTCTGACTGTCTTCTTTCGATATCGTCGCCTCTAGTCCACAAATAGAATGGTCACATGCCTTCCTTCCATCACGATTCGAGTTGGCAATCAAGATAGCAAAATAGCAAAACAAACACCCGAGAGGGGCGAGAAGAAATACTCTTTCGAATTTTCGTTCTTTTGTAGCTACATTAGGGGTGTTAAAGAGATTTTGCACAACATTGATGGAAGGCTAACCCGCTGCACTATGAAGGTCAGCTAAGTTGGAATTCGTTATACACCTTTGTGCTGCGTTGAACGCCCAAGTACTTGCGAGGTGTCATGGGTGACGGTGAGTTGTTCATGTTGTTGTTGTTGTTGTTGTTGAGCGGAACGACGGCATTGCTGGGTGTAATTCTGGCGAGCGGTTTCCACTTTCTTCGAGGCAAAAAGTAGGGTAGATCGGTGACTTATGCGTTAGCGTGAAACCTTATCCCGAAGTGAAGTCGAAACCAACGAATCATAACAAGCAGACATAACACACTCCCAGGAACAAATCTCTTTCAACTGCAACTAGACAGACATTTGAAGTGCCTCTGGCTCGCGGGCTTAGAATATCGGATCTATTGGCTAACAGGTATTTTATGGTGGGCTAAATCGCACGTTAGATTTTGAGCTAGATACTCATAAGCTTTCCTCTGCTGATTTCCGATACAGTCATTGGATCAATGCGGCTCGATCAAGGTGTAAACTACCAACTTCGCATGTACATTCAGTACATCACGTTGTGGTGTGTCTCAGGCGCGTTAGGGTTGGAATTAGGGTTTCCGGACCCGGCGCTACCCGCATTCACCACCACGTGAAAGAAGTATACATTGCGAGAGGTACCTTATATACGACGGCAATCCTGCTCAGCGCGTGTGACCGCAACACGGCCAAAGATATCCTCCGAATGATGCTCCTGCCCTACCTATAACATCGCCCGTCATGCCATCGACATCGCCCGGGACTGGCACTCCCGCGGCGCCCTCCCCATCCGCCTTCACCCAGATCCTCCCTGGAGCTCCGACGCCCTCACTTCAGTCCTTCGCGACATTCATCTTCCGCTTCAAGCGCTACATCGCGTACACATCTGGTCGTCAGCTGAACATCCTCTCATCGCCCACGAAACTGGTGCAGGCCATCCCTTTCCAACACGATCTGGTAGCGATAGCAGCAGACTCCCTCAACGGCAAGCTTGTGGTCGCCGACGTCAGCAATGTATGGGTGCTGGAGCCCATTTCAGAAGGCTGGACGAAGCTCTGGTGGGAGCCTACGCTGACCTTGCGGCGAAGAGATGCAGCAGATTCGGCACTATGTCTGAGCTGGGGAAATGAAGGAGAAGTGCTGGTGGGAGGCTCTACGTCGCTCTCGCTGTTCTCCACGCTGGCCTCGTCCCGCACGAGCTCCATGCCCGAGTCGCTGGAAGGTGACCGCGCCGCAAAGCCGAGGACAGCGCTGTGGGAGAAGAATGTAGCTTCGCCCGTCTTCCAGGCAGCTTTCAGCCCCAGCTCGTCCATCATCGCGACGCGTGCCTGCTATGATCGCCTTGTGAAGACCTGGAGAAGACTGTCGTTTGAAGAAGGCTTGTTTGACCATACATACCTTCCACACCCGGGAACAGTGACCCACTTCCAATGGAGGCCGCTGGACGAGAATGCCGAGGAGAGGCGAGGCAGTGGCATCAGCGGGAGGCACGAAGAAGAGCCCGAGGTCCTCTATACCATCGCCAGCGACGGCATCTTGCGCGTGTGGCGAACGGGTGGAGCACACGATTTGGACATCCTGATGTTGCACACTACCATCGACTTGGTTGGAGCAATTCCGCAGTCACCTTCCATGACGGCTAACGGCTCTGCTCATCCAAGCACGTCGCCTCGCTACGCACTCATCATACCATCTGACCACTTCCGAGCGGCTCTCAATGCAGCAATAGGTCTGCCGCACCAAGGCAAAGTGAACCACTCGAGGGAGCTCTTGAAAGAAATGGTGTCCCAGGAGCCGGATGTTGTGGTTGCTTTTGACGGTCAAGGCAGGATGTCTGCCTGGGGTCTTCAAAGCATTGGCCACAAGCGGCGGAGTGACGCTCCAGTCGCAGCAGAGTGGTTCCATATCACGCATTCCGAAGGTCTACAATTGCGATTCCCTCCCAACACGCCCGCCATATGTAGCTCATGGCTCCAAGACGACAAACTCCACATACTTATTCACACGCTAAGCCAGAGCGGCGAGTTGTCATGGTGGATAGGAGATGTGGAAACGTTCTTCTCTCCATCCGCGAGCGGACGCGTAAGAATGGCGCCAGAAACTACGTGGGCTGGGCATGCAAGCAACGTCCTGGATCTACATCCCCATTCGAAGGGCCTAGTGTCATGGTCCTCAGATGCTGTGAGTCTTTGGGAGTCAGACGATACACATGGCCTGCAAAGACGGGGATCGTTCGGTGCAGAGTCGGGAGTCCTAACGGTCGCAACGATCATGTCGAAAGGTATTGTGCTTACCGTGTCCGCCTCGGAGATCGCTGCTTGGGACCAGATTGGACGGAAGATCGGTCGAGCGTCATGCCACATTGAGGGCACGGGAAGAGTGCACGTCAATCTACCCAAGCAGCATTTCGAGTCTGGTATCTTTGTTTCGAATAAAGGTGGTGACATCACGGCATGGACTTTGGACTTGACTGGCGCGGTCAGCCTCAAGACTACACCTCTGGGCAGTCAAGAGCATCTGCAAGATTTGCTATTCGCAGTACCGGTTTCGATGCCTTTCGATCCGAGTCAAAGTTGCATCGTTAGCATCTCCAAAGCCGGACGTCTTGCTTGTAGCCTTGCATCGATTGATGGCGACTCGGAGCCAATTGCGGTCTTCGAGACTGGAGTCGCAGAACCTGCCCTGTTTGCCGCAACTGAGGAATTTGCAGCGCTCGTCTCGCAGGATAGTAAAGTACTCACAATGGTGGATCTTACCGATGGATATCTGGAGCTTCAACGAATCTTGACCAGCCCGGCCACTCATCTCGAAGCATTCAGTCCCAAGTCGAGACATAATTTTCTTGCAGTTGGGCATGACGTAACGATTGATCTCTTCACTCAGGGGAGATACGAGCACCACAGTGCAGGTCTGCCGGTCTGGGTCATGGTCAAAAGTATTTCGATAGCTGGAACCGGACTGCATATCTCGGCTATGTCGTGGATGTTGAAGGGCAGCCTGGTTTTTGCAGCCGGCAACAGCCTCTTCGTCACAAGTGCGGATATAGAGCCCGAGCACTTGGACGTCGAGACCCGAGAAGCCAACGACCTCGTGACGGATATACATCTCGCGGAACTTGCTATGCAGCTTAAAAGCCCACTTCCTGCTTGGCATCCCAGTTTACTGTCTCACCTCATTCATCATGGTCACTTTGGTGCGGTTTCAACCATTCTTGCAAAGCTGTCGCAGCAGCTCAAGTTCTGGGGACCTGGTGAGGAGCTGCACCCCACTCTCGACGAGCCACTTGACACCATCATTCAAAAGCCCGCTGACTCCGAGTCTTGGCTCAGCAATGATGCCGTAAATGACTTGAGAGATCAATTGCACGAGAAAGATCTTCCTGCGCTCTCGGACGCAGAGCAACGACGTCTTCTTCATGTCGTCGAGGCTATTGCCTATCTACGGGAGCATGTCAAAGCGCTAGACAAGCATGCCCAGCGGTACCTGTTCAATTGGCAAATGCAGCTTCTTTATTCACACGACCGCAACTCAGACTCTACGGAGAGCAGTGGCGATGGCGGCGGTTCCTCGCCGCAGTTTGTCCCAGAGATTCCTTGGCGAGAGGTAGCCTTTGCGCACCAGAGCACAACTCAGCAAGCTCTCCTTGACATTCTCCTGATGCACCACGACAACAAGCTCACATGGCCCATCGCCCGCCGCCTGGGACTCACATCCTGGCTCTCGGACCGAGAAGCTCTTGAACAGGTCTTTGAGCAGATGGCACAGTCGGCATATCGCGCGGAAAGTCCTCCAGATCCCGTCAACGCAAGCTTGTACTTCCTTGCTCTGAAGAAGAAACCGACCTTACTGGCTCTATGGCGCATCGCGACTTGGCACAAAGAGCAACGGACTACGACCAACTTCTTGAAGAGAGACTTTACGCAACCAGATGCAAGGACTGCGGCGCGGAAGAATGCTTACGCTCTTATGGGGAAGCGTAGATTCCATTACTCCGCTGCTTTCTTTCTGTTGGCTGATGATCCGTCCAGTGCGGTCAGTGTGCTTGCGGGACAATGCGAGGACACGCAATTTGCGATTGCTGTGGCTAGATTGTATTGCGGCGATGGCTCGGATGTGCTCAGGAAGCTTTTTGAAGATCGGGTTGTTCCACAGGCAAGGTCTGAAGGGAATAGATGGATCTTGAGTTGGTGTCATTCGATCTTACTTGAACAGTCCGCTGCTGCCAGTGTATTGGTCGAGCCCTTGGATAGCACAGTGCCAAAGATATGGCAGCAAGATGATCCGAGCACTTTGCTACTCTATGGCGCTTTGAGGGGTAATGTTCCTTCCGAGCATGAGTACGATGCCGTTCTGAGAGCTGCGCGAATCTTGAGGAGGATGGGATTGTGGCTGTTGGCCTTGGATCTTGTCAGTCAGTGGAAGTTCCGGGCCATTTCGTCTCATCAAGGCAATGGGATGCAAGAGATTAACATACCCGGAAACAGTATATCCGAGGCAAAGTCTTTGGATCCACCATCCATGCTCGATGACTTCACCTCCCAACCAGCGCCTCCCAAAGCCGAGCCGCCCTCTCTCTTAGACAGCTTCGTGCAGCCCGAGCCTGTCAAATCTGCCGCACTAGACGAGAAAGCTGCTCGTGAGGCTAAGGCTGCTGAAATGTTGAAGAAGCTGAAAGTGAAGAAGGACGCAGCTGCTCCGACAAGGAGCGAAAACGAGAAGAAGAAGCCAGAGCCTACGCAGTTCAAGGAGCCGGACGCAAACTCACTTTTGGACAGTTTTGGATTCTGATTTGCATTGCTAGCGAGGAGTTCACAGGTGATGCTGTAATACATTGTACTTCTGTACAACAATTCTGTCGACTACGGGCTTTTCACAGTCTATCTACCTCATGTTTCTCAACAGATCTCCATCAAACAATACCGCAAGCCATACGACCGAAGACAGTCACAAGAACGAGCAGAAATATCCAATAATGTCGACAAGCACATGTCTAGTCATCATACGTAGTAACATTTAACTATACAGGTGGGTATATGTACAAAATGCTCGCAAATTCTAGTACACAATCGCACGCTTCGATGACGCTCTCAGCTTGGGCCCGAACTTTTTGGATGTTAGCAATCGTTCTCGTTGAATCTTCCATGGCGAGAAAGTACTTACCTTGAACATGACAAAAGCAATCATACTGAGCAATGTGCCCAGCAACGCGAGCAGCAGACCAGCATACTGGCTGCCAAGGTTGGTAAAGAAGGCATTTGCAAAGAGCGGAGAGACAGCACCAAGAGTGTTTCTCATCAAACCCTGGCCAGCGATAGCAGACGAAGCACTCTCACCATAGCAGTCGGCAGTGTATGAATAAGTGCTCTCAAAGACGAAATAGATACCGAAAGCAATCGGTGCCAAGCTGATGGTCGGTGCGATCCACGGGAGGTATCCATATTGCGTGAAGGAGTACATGAACAAGCCAATCGGGAAGAAGATGGCACCGAACATGGCACCGTAGAGGCGATCTTCTGGGGTTGCCTTCCGGTCGGGGTCGTCCATGATCTGCTCGTACTTGCGCATTTGCAGATGATGTGCGGCCCATCCCAAAGTGGTTCCGATGGCCAGACTGAGGTATGGCAATCCACTCACGCCCTCATTCCAACCGCGCTTGTCTTGAAAGGTGATTGGAATGACGGAAAGGAACAAGAATACAACGAACCAGCAGAAGGCAATCCACAGCCCGAAGCTGAAAACGACAGGCTCCGTTACCAACATTCGCACGGCTTTGACGGAAGAGGCCTTGAGCATGGCTTTGATGCCCGGAGTCTCGATGTCGTCGACGGACACGTATCGCTCGTCACCAGTAGCCTTTTGAATCTGCTTTGCGCGCCTGTGGAGGTAGACTCCGCCTCTGGTTTCGGGAAAGAAGGCGAAAATGCAGATAAGCAGCGGAATGTTGCCAATACCTTGGATGCCTTCGATCCAGCGCCATCCGAGGTGCTGGTCGATAAACCCAGCGTAGACTGGAGCAAAAACAGTACCAAAGATGGCAATAAAAGAGAACATGGCCATTGGCCTCGAACGCTGGCGTGGCACGTACATATCATCCTGAGAGAAGAATGTCAGTAGAGCGTCTTGTCCCGGCATGGCAGATACTTACGAAAGTTCCACCAACAAGGATAGTGCCGACACAGCCAAAAAGACCAAGCAAGCCACGCAACACAAGGATAGTGGCAATATTCTGTCCAAGAGCTAACCCGATGAAACAGAGCGAGAAGCACAGGTAGGCTCCAGCATAGACGACCTTGCGACCAACGAGCTCACAGAAAGGTGCTAGGATGAGAGGTGCAATTGCACACACAAAGTTGAACAAGAAGAGCCCAAGTTGGCCAATGATGTCCGAAACTCCAAATTCATCGGTCATCTTGGTGATACCGGAGCTGTATGCGGTGGTTGCCAGTCCAATGAACAAGGTCATCAGATTCAACATAGTCGTGACGCTTCGCTTGTACCAGGGGCTCCAGTTGAACGGATTCGTGGGATCTCCTTTTGCGAATCGAAGAACGATGTACTCCTTGTCGTCTTTGTGCACGAGCTCGGTAAGGGTGAGCGGCATATCGATGTCGATCTCGGTGATAGGTCCATGTTCTTCGTGTAGATGCCGACCATCTTCATTGCTACCAAGTTCCTTTGCGTACTTTCCTCCCACTATTCTCCCTAGACCAAACTCGACTTTCTCCCGTTGCGTGGCAGAACGGTTGTCGGGAGTCTGACTCTCAGGGGTGTAGGGTTCCTTCTCGACACGAGTCCAGGTACTTGGCGTTCTTGAAGGTCCAGGCGTAGTCTTCGTGATGGTGCTCCAAGCACTGTTGTTTCGAGATGGTCCACGAGGCATCGCTGCAGCTCTCATGCGGTATCGAAATGCCGAGTGATACGAATGGAGAGAACTCGAAGGTAGCAGAAGAGAGCCTTTTAATGTTCTTACCCAGTATGGAAAGGTTGGTATAGATGGAGAGAGGGAGCTCGGAGAACAAAGGGGAGAAGCTTACATTTTGTGCTTTCACCACATACTTCCTGCCGAGCCAAGCGGCCGCTCAGGTCAGGGCGAAGAATTCAGAAACACTGTTGAGGATGATCTCATGGTGGTCCACGACAGCATGGTCCATATTAAGACCGCAAAGGCTCCGAAAGAAGCGCCACGGTCGGAACGACGTTATTATGAGCCGACACTGCTGGGTAGACAGTTCATTCGCAGCAATCCCAATACTCTAAGTGAGAATCTCGGACTTTTGCTAATGCCATAGTCGGTCGTCATCTGTTTGGGTAGTGAAGGCTCTGTACCTTGCAAGTGATGTTCTTCAAATCGCTGGTGATGCTAATCGTCATCGCGGCAGATCTTCCGGAGCGGGCCGCTACCTTATTCTTGCTGTGCGCCACGGCAACGCTGGAATCGTCTTCAAACTTTTCTTATTAGACGTTGGCTTGGTGTTCTTCGACCGTTCGATGCTTCTGCATTAAACCTCCTTCAGTTGCCGTGCACGCCAAGTGCGACGGACTTTCGGGGCTCCATCGAAAAGCGAATGGAACTCGCACCTTCTTCGGCGTGCATTGGCGAGTTGCGACAGGGTGTGAGATCGGCCACATCCTTGCCACGTGTGACAGCATCCGCTTCATCCTCGGACTGTCTGAGACTTCCTCGTAATGACGTTCCGCTGTCGTGGATGATGGGAATTGCAGGAACAGCAAGACTCGAGGAGGCCTGCATACTGCCTTCTGGTTACAAGCATCTGGGACGATACAAGTCTCGATCACTTGGACAGTACGGATGGCTGACATACAAATGGCCTAGTTGCATTCGAATATTGATTGCATTCGAAGGAGTGAGACGACCCACAGGCAGTCCCATACTGCTGCAACGAGCAATGCAGGTAGAAAGCCGATTCCGCGACCGCCCAATGATAAAGTCGCCAGCTGTGTTCTGCGTTTTGCGTACTACCTGCTGAACAGGTGTGGGGAGATATGTGCAGGCGCATGCAGACTCACCAATCGATCTCTCCCCAGGACGTGGATCCGTGATGGGAGGCGAGGTCCACATGTCGGCCTTGAGCTGCTTTGTTAGACGCTGACAACTCAACGAGCGGTTCCAACGATTGCACCGACGCGCACCAACGGCCAGTCACACACCTAACAACGTGGGATTTCATGCAGCAGGTAATGCTGAGATATTGATTTCTGGCAATGTGGTTTCCAGTACGGCGAAAGCCAAATTCAAAGTCGTTCGGCGTACAGCTGCAGTAGCTGGAAACAATGGCCGTAACACACTTATCTCTGATAATCCAAGTTTTTTGCTCCCCTAGAGAGGCTGAGTGGCGAAGCGTAAAGTCGTCTCACCACAGTTCGAACGATTCGTGGTGTGTTGCAAAGCCAACTGCATGGCGTCGTTCGCCCTTCGAGTATTGCTTGTTGGCCAGGCGAGGGAGGGTACGATTCATCAACGCTCTCCCGCAGTGGGGAACAATCACTTGAAGGAAACACTCCGACGCCTGCCTTTGTTTTCTCGCCTTCACTGGCTGAAAAGTGTAGAAGGTGCTGCTGTCCGACTAACCGAGGAGGTTTGAAAGCTTGTGAAATGATATACCCCGTCGACTTTCCTGCTCAAAGCATCGCCCCTTGAAGGAGGGAGATCTTTGTGTCCATCAAATGTGTCATTATCGGCCCCAAAGTATAGGGCAAGTACGGTGCAGGTCGCTGAATGCACGACGATTGCTCTGTCAGACGCTATTAATCGTGTGTTCCTGGTCGAACATCGCGAACTATCGACTCGACATCGCGATCCTGCAGTTAAATCGTCTCGTCCAGCTAGTGTGAGGAGTGGCGTGGGACAGGCCAATTGTGGTCGAAAGTCCTAATCTGCGCAATGCCTCATGGCGGGAGAAGCGCCCGGCTGGAAGTGGGAAGAGCTGCGCCAGATGAGTCCTCTATGAATCCCATCGCAGTGTCATGGGCGATACCTTCATGCGTCGGAATCGTGAGGTGAGTCCCTGCCATGCCTCATTTGGTCTTGCGAGCGTTCATCGAGTGCCTGCAGGAAGCCTTCGCTTCCTGAAGTGAGCACGGTTGTGTATGCAAGATACAGAGAGCATGTTATGGGATATCTCGTAGCGTAGCTTTCGAAGCTGTCGAGCGGTGAACGTCGAATGCATGCCTCGTCGAGGAGAAGCAACGCTTCGAGCCCGGCTTCACATAACAACACACTGCATGCCTGGCGTCTTGCCGCCCTGCTCGGTGGTCGTCTTCGCAGCGGTCCGGGAGATATCTTCAATGACAGCTTCGCAAAGTTCTCCGGTCAGCGCAGAGCACTCGCAGTAGCGATCACAACGCATCTCCTGAGCAACGCGCAATCCTTCTTGCGGATAAGTGAATGTCCGGCCATTTAAAACCATATTGTCATCGTCATCTTCGACTTGCTGAGCTTGTCGCCGAATGGTACCAGAATAGTCTTCCTCGCTTCGTACATCGCGCTGTAAACCGAGCACAACAACAGGGATCTCTTCATCGATATTGAAGACTGTATCTATCAAAGGTTTCCATCGGGTTTTGAGACTTGCAAGCGAGGCTGGATCGGCCACGGAGTAGCACAAAATGATCACTGCGGGTTTCAGCAGTGTGTAGTTTGAGGGTGATGCGGTGTCATAGAGCTCGAAGCGATAAGGCCTATTGTACAAGGATATGTCAAAAGAAAATGGCTGGTCCAGATCACGCAGACGGGGCAGGCATCCTTTGTATCTGTGGCCCACGGAGAGCCGGCTGTAGCTGTCAATCAGACGCTGTTACGCACTCTCGTCCCGCATGAAGATGATGAACGTACGATAGAAATGTCGACTTGCCCACGCCCGAGTCTCCGAGAAGCAAGATGGGGACAACAGGTCCAGGTCCGGTATATGAGCCGTCCTCCATGATGTATACTGCACAGCCAGCAGTTCCACAGATAGACGCCCGTAGGAGGTGAAGGTTGTCTTGTGTACAGTACCTGTACCTGCAGGCGACCGCTCATGCGCGACGGTGGTCTGTATTCCGATAACAACTTTCTGGACCCTGGAATTCAAGATTCTATATAGATACGTTTACAAACCTGTTTTCATGGATTAATACACAACCTTTTCGCTAGATATTCTAGGAATATGTAGATAGTATCTATAGAAAGGCTATATACAAATTTTAGCTTAAAATAACACTGTTTAAATGTGTTTCTACATAGTTTTCTAGAAATTTAGGATTCCTAGGTAGACAAAAACA